>JAHHFK020003187.1:0-69884 GCA_024533555.2 Aedes koreicus | reverse complement strand
GATTATACTTTCGTTTCCGTGCTACTTGTACCTGCCCAGCAAGCTGTGGTCACCCGCCTGGAAGGGACTACACAGACCGCGGATTTAGTAGATGACGCAACCATGAGCAGCAAATAATTGGGTAAATAAGTTACCTGCCTAGCCCTTTCCAAACGATAATGTGACCCATTAACCTCGGGCCAGCCACGAGTAATTGGCACCCCACTTTTACTAAGAAAGGAAAAATAAAACTTTGTTATCAACAATATTGAATATCGGCTCCGTAAAGTGTTACACACGCCTGAGCCTAACAAATGAACGAACTAATTAAAAAAAAAAAATTAATGAGCGTAGGAATTAATAGAATCAATATCATAGCATATCACTAATCGGAGGGGCGGCCCAACTTGTCTTATCTCTATTTGCAGGGTATGCACAGGGGTGCGGTACAGCTGGCGTTCGATGTTCTGTTGCTTGAAGGAGCGGTCCCATGATTTTGGCGAATAGCTACATATTTTCAGCGTATCGTTAACCAAAACAAGCCTGCTGCTAATATACCTTTTCCCAACTATCCAACTTCCCAGTTATTTCTCGTGGAAGTGCAAAAGATTTCGGCTTCCTTTAAAGCGAGTTCCTTCCTATTCCCTACTTGATCAGCATTCGGGCACGGCCGGCGCCGGTATTGCTTTATAATGGCTTACCAGATTTTACACATTGAGGATATGTTAGTCCCAAACATCATCTGTTGGTTCTTTGTGTAAATACAGCTTGATCTGACAATAACGGAGCAGCATCCGTGGGCGGTCAATCATGCTCATAGCTCATGATTTATCCTGAATTAACCACCTATTATTTCTAAAACGATTTTCAAACTTAATCCAAATACTAAGTTTTACCTCAATGTTCAATGAAGTAAAATATTTTTAAAAAAACAGCTTTTCAAAACATTGATTTAAAATCCCAGTATTTCGCCGGTATGAATCAATTCCCGGTTATCCCCGATTCTCATGGCCATGCTTCACGAAAGGATGAAACAAAATATGTACGCAACAAGCAAGGACCAAGTTGAAATCTACCCGCGGACCATTCGCATACTAAAAGCTGATCAAGTGCAACTATTGACGACTTATGTGTAGGGATATTAGGGACATAATGAGCTACTAGCATCCAAGCGACACTAATGATAATCAAATGAAAATCTGAAAATCTAATTTCTAATGATGCACAGCCGCTTAAGACACAACCGGAACGACCCAAGGAAAGGCAAAATCTTGATAAATTAGAAGACTTCGGTAAACTATGGGTCAATTGCCGTAAAGCTCGTAGATAATGCTCTTGAAAAAAGGTTTTTCGATCAGTTTAAGCAAAGTAATTGGTGATAAAGCTAGCAGAAAATCGTCGATAATGGTCCCTTCCATACAGTTTGAAAAATAGCCAGAAAGTTATTACCGATTTCAGTTTTAGATACTACTATGTTTAATCTCAGTTCAGCTTTACTTGGATTCAACCATACTTTATTGATACTTTTTATTAATGCCAAAAAAATCGGTATTATTTACCGTTTATCTTCCTTCAATACTATTACCCAAGGCTTTGTGCACAAATTACGTAACGCAAAAAACGGGATTTTGCACCCCCTCCCTCCCCTATGTAACAATAAGTAACACGTGACCAGACTCCCCCCCTTTAATTACGTAACGCTCACGGACCTCCTCCCCCCTATTTCTCAATTGTTATAAAAACATCACAAAAACTGTTATTGTTGTTGCTTTTATGTTTAATTCTCATTTGATTCAAAATTGCAGTATCCAGACAACAGTTCAATCATTTTATTTGTGTAACTTAAAATTGATAAAGATTGCAAACATCAGTCCACTTATTTCATTAAAGTAACCTAGCCTCGGCTTTTTTTTGGCACCGATATTTCACCATGGTCAATACCGTGTGAAAAATTGAAATACCCGGATAAAAAAACGATACAATTACAATTTAATAATATACAATAACAACAGAATGTATTGCCGACCATGAATCTTACTGTTCATGTATCAAAAAAGCACATTGTAATTACAATAGATCTACTATACACCCCATATGCTAGAATTTTCAGCAATAGTGAAACAATACAATTAATAGTTATTAACTCAAATTTGTTCAGAAAAAAGTGATATTTTTTATTGTTAAGATACATAACAACCTCCCTATTCTATTGCTCATGTCCCAATTTACAATAGATTCTAATGTTATCTTATTGTCGCGAACAATACGATCAATTGTACATACTATTGATTCTATTGTATGGTTACAATACATTTTATTGTCAATCTAGTATACTTTTTTATTTGGGTACTCATGTTGGTGCATCAAATTTAACGCCACTTGATGGAAACAGTTCAAATTTATTTCCTATACTTTTTTAGGCTATGGTGAAATTTTTATTACGCTACCTAAATTTTTCACAGAAGTACGTATTTTAGAAATTGGTATGTCCAAAAATGACTTTTTTTACATGTGTTATCAAATCTTCAAATTTATTAACCATACGAACATGAAATTTTGTTCACATGAGGTTAATACATTAGTTATAGGGCTGTCAAAAATTCAGTCAAAAATGTTTATAATAGACAAAGTTACAGGAGTGAACGTGACGTTTTTTGGAAGCAAAATTTTGCTCGGTTTTTTTTTGGCTACTGAGTATACTACTTTTTATTTCACGCAGAAATAAATGTTGTAAATTCAAAAGGACTATGTATAGATTCAACAAATTTTATTGTAGACTCACGGCTTACCTGTATTTTCTTTTGATTCGACCATTAAGGTTATTTATTCCAAAAATAAGTATTGTTGTTTCTAAAAATGCTTCAATATAGCCTGCTGTCAATTTCAAATCATAAATATAGTCGAAACAAATATATAATTTGTCAAGGCAATGCAAATGTCTGATTGCATTGACAAAAGCGGTCATTTAAAACGAAATATTGTATTATTGTTTCGACAATATTATACTATTAAAACATATTCAATTTTTTGTGATCAATAGTGTTTTTTTTTTGTTTTTGTGGAAGAGGTTTTTGAGATTCAAATAAAATTCATCAACATAAAAGCAAATTTCTAAACATAATTTATTATTGTTATAAAATTACAATGTCTAAACAAAAGCTATCTTCCAACTTTTGCAAATTAGTTGGGAATAATTCTAAACTTTCTACATTTGAAACAACAATTATTTTAGATGTTTTGTAGAGTTTGAAAGTTTGCAGACGCTCATCAAAGCTTCGCATGTTTCCTTACGCTCTATGGTTTTCAGCGTATCGACCGTGTACTGATTTGCTGAAATAATCATGTGAATATAAATAAAATTGTATAAATACAAAGGAACCTACCCAAGAAAACGCTAATTATAGTAGCCGTCAATCCAAAACGTTCTAATAACTCGAAGAATAACAAAGTTTCTTCATCGACACTTTCAACACTCTTCCTCGTCAGCCATTTAAGCAAGATTTTCAGATTGCTCAAAAATTGAAAAGGCGGTATCCGCAAGTAGAGTGGCTGTAAAGAGAGTGACACCTTGCAAAGCCACTCTAGTCGTAAGCATCCGACTATTAGAATTTTCTGTCAAAATATGATTTACACATGAATTATTTTGATCCGGATATAAATATTGTTGATTCTACAAAACAAGATTGTTGAAGCAATAAAAATAAGTAGCAAAAACTAAATTTGCAATATCAACAAAATATTTTGTAGATTCTAAAATTATGATTTTAAATTCTAACAACAGTATTGTTGAAGCAAAAATCAGGTGTATTTGTATCAATAAATTATTTTTATGATGCAAATATTAT
This sequence comes from Aedes koreicus, assembly GCA_024533555.2. NCBI lineage: Eukaryota > Metazoa > Arthropoda > Insecta > Diptera > Culicidae > Aedes > Aedes koreicus. The sequence continues at coordinate 66,060 of JAHHFK020003187.1, read as the reverse complement.
TTTGTTGTTGAATTTATTCTCAGATATTGCTGTTTCAAACTACCTCTATTCCTCTGCGTGTTTATTTGAATTTCCATAAAGTAAATAAAAGTAAATAAAATTTATTATTATTTCAATGGTTTTAATACAAATAACAATATATTCATATATATTTTTTGTTACAATTCCACCGCTTAGGTCGAGTCAATGCAAAGGTGCATTGCTTCCGAAAATCTTATTTTTTGATTCTACAATAAGTGCTTTTTGTTTCCAATAGAAGCCTCCTTTGCAGCGCTTTGAGAAACAACAATATTTATTGTTGGTTCAAAAATAAAATCGGTATAGTTTGAATGAATAAAAATTAAGGGATATACCGTGAGTCAACAATAATATTTCTTATAGTTATACAGAACAATACAATTCTCAGTGTGTAGATGTACCATTTATGGAAAATTGCGCCAATTGGGGATGCAAATCGTCATAAGATACATTTCGTTTAGTAGGTCATATTTAAATAGTACGTCTCCATTTATCGAAGCTTTAGAATTTGTTCTAAAATAAAAAGATAGACATAATTCATTTTCCCTAAAATTGGTTATTTTGTTACGTAACGATTTTAAAACCCCCCGTCCCCCATATGTCACAATAAGTACCGGTTTCTCAACCCCCATCCCTCCCCTTCATGCGTTACGTAATTTGTGCACAAAGCCCAATATTAGGTAATTTGTGTTTACGCATAATTTAGGTATGTGCACTTTTAAGCGATTATCGGTACTTTTTAACGATCTTTAGGTATTCTCATCTTAGCGTGTGGAGCACTAGTTTAGCAGCAACCGATACAGAATACGGTAACAAAATATAGTAGCGACCGGTGTGAAATTGAGTGACTAAATCTGGGCGACTAAAATACTAGCGCATCGAGCTGTCATTTTAATTTAGTCACTCAATTTCACACCGGTCGCTACTATATTTTGTTACCGTATTCTGTATCGGTCGCTGCTAAACTAGTGCTCCACACGTTAAGATGAGAATACCTAAAGATCGTTAAAAAGTACCGATAATCGCTTAAAAGTGCACATACCTAAATTATGCGTAAACACAAATTACCTAATATTGGGTAATAGTATTGAAGGAAGATAAACGTTAAATAATACCGATTTTTTATCGTTACTTTTTACTGAAAATCGGGTATTTTTCTGTAGTATTATTTTACAGGAGGCTTTAAAAATGACATGAAATTTAATGATTTATCCATTCGGATTAACTAGAAAATAAGAAGAATGATAAGTAATTTCCATTTAATTCCAACTACCTTTATTGCTTATCTTGACAGATACGCGCATTTCGTCTACAATGTCGTGTACTAATACTCGACTATAAGTCTGCACATTGTAGACGAAATTCGCGTATCTGTCAAGATAAGCAATAAAGGTAGTTGGAATTAAATGGAAATTACTAATCATTCTTCTTATTTACTAGTTACAGGTATTCCACTGAACAGCTCACACTCTCCATAATTCATTCGGATTAGTATTTCAAATTCTGCACTTAAGGAGAAACAAATGTTCAACTGTATTACAGAAATATATTTTTTGCATTAAAAAAAAGTATCAATTAAGTATGGTTGAATCCAAGTAAAGCTGAAGTGAGATTAAACATAGTAGTATCTAAAACTGAAATCGGTTATAACTTTCTGGCTATTTTTCAAACTGTATGGAAGTGACCATTATCGAGGATTTTCTGCTAGCTTTATCACCAATTACTTTGCTTAAACTGATCGAAAAACCTACGATGTTTAACCTCACTTTTGCATTACCTGGTTTCCTCCATTAAAGAAATCGTCTGCATTGACCCAACATTATGACACGTTCATAATTTCATTTTAACCCTCGAAATGGTAGTTTCAACTGCGGTTTTTTGTTGCGTGTAGTCATAATAGCGTAAATTGAGATTACCGTGTGCGGCAGTATAGCATTGCTAAATTTGAGCGCCCGATGCTTTCCGATAGTCGCGCAACAATTTTGCTACCGCTTCTAGTTGCGCCTGATACGGTTTGAAGTGATGGTGAGGGTGATCAAATATAGTTTAGTCGCGCACCGCTACGGATGCTCTAATGGTTTTGATGATAAAATAGGTCGTTAAGAAAAATAATCATACCGAAAAATAACCGAAATTTATTAGGGTAGGCAGGGTAGGCAGTGAGATGTTTTTTTTGCGGCCCGTGCACGCTAAGACTCAATTACCCATAAAAAGGTAATTGTTTCACCCATATATGGGTAACTGATGCAATACTTATAATCATTGCCCAGTGAACAAGCGAACGGAACAGTTCGTTCGGTCAGCTTTCCGTTGCTTTGGAAGCTTTTCACAAGTTGTTTCAAGCCTTCAGCGCTATTTTTTTTCTGAGTCGCGAGTGAAATCGAGTCTTAGTTTTCTGAAGTAGAAAACGTTGAGTGTTAAACAGTGCAACAACGTCATTAATTGCAATTAGCGATATTGCCACGACCTAAACGCCATATTGCTCCGCATCTATACGGCACGCACACCAGCAGTCCATCGTGTGTAGCGTGCAGTCGATCATCTGCTAACCACCACCGATCAGCAACATCATCATCGTCATCATTATCATCATCGTTCAGCTCAACGTCTAGCCGGCACACGCGGCCACGAATCGTCGTTCGACAGCAGCACATTCGTCGCCCGGCTGCAGCAGATCAGTGATATATATAAGATAAGCTTTTGTTCTCTTTCTTCTGAATATATTGTTTTGTATTGTGTGGAGAGTGAGTGAGAGTGAGTGAGAGTGTGTGAGAGCGTGTGAGAGAGTGTGCTTAGGTTTAGTTTGTTGTGTGCTTAGGTTTAGTTTGTTTATCTGTGATTGATTGTAGATAATTGCGTTAGTGGTTGAGCATCATAAGCTCCCACGGGTGCGACATGGATGCTTTGTCGGAAGATGATTCATCCATGCCGCCAAATGATGGGGTAGCTCTTAAAGTTACCCGATCGCGTGCTTATCCAGATAGTTCAGCTGGTCCTTGGGTTGTCTATTTTCGGCCCAAAACGAAACCTCTCAATATTTACCAGATTTCAAACGATCTGACGAAACGATTCTCGGCCGTGACCGAGATAATTAAGGTGAGACCCAATAAATTAAAAGTTGTTGTGTCCAACCTTAAACAAGCTAACGAAATTGCTGTCTCTCAGTTTTTTACACTGGAGTATTTAGTGTACATCCCAGCTCGAGGTATTGAGATTGAAGGGGTGGTCACCGAAGCGAGCTTGACCCCTGAGATCCTGTTGAAGCAGGGGGTTGGTCGCTTTAAGAACCCTCTGCTTCCTTCAGTCAAGATACTGGATGTGCAAAAACTAGGCACAGTATCGATCAGTGAGGGTAAAAAGAAATTTACCAACTCGGACTCGTTTCGTGTGACCTTCTCTGGTTCAGCCCTCCCTCAATACGTCGAGTTGGGAAAACTTCGACTACCTGTGCGGTTGTTTGTACCTCGGGTCATGATCTGCCAAAAATGCAAGCAGATGGGACATACGACCTCCCATTGCGGCAATAAGGCACGCTGCTCCAACTGCGGGGAGAAACATGAGGATGGCGCCTGTGCAGACAGCACACCAAAATGCGCTTTCTGTAAGGGAACTCCTCCTCATGCTCTCTCTTCGTGCCCGGCGTACAAACAACACGGGGAAAAAATAGAACGCTCGCTAAAACAGCGTTCCAGGCAATCTTTCGCCGAAATGGTGAAAAAGGCCTCCCCATCACCCAATGCCAATACAAATCCCTTTGCTCCTCTGTCAGATGACGAGTCTGACTTTGATTCGGCTGAAGAGGGAACATCGTTCACTTTTCCGGAAGGTGCTTCAAGGAAGCGAAGACGCGTCCGCCCACGGAAAGTTGCTGAAAAGAAGCCCGAGACCAGCATGCCCATTTCAAAAAAAGGTGGGAAAAAGGAAAATCCAATTCCTCCTGGTTTTCGTAGTACTAACTACACCCAGGACTTTCCATCTCTCCCGGGGACATCCAAAACCCCTGATGCCCCAATTTTAAGAACAGAAGCCCCTTCCTCGACTGGGCTGTTCTCATTTGATAACATTGTCGAAGGTATCTTCAAGTACCTCGAAATTTCTGACCCTCTCAAAAGCATTGTTTTGGCAATGCTTCCAACAGTGAAGACTTTTTTGAAGCAATTGACAATTAAGTGGCCCCTCCTTGCAGCTATCATCTCCTTCGATGGATAATTTTCCAAATGAGGTCGGGGATTTGATCACTGTTCTACAGTGGAATTGTCGAAGTTTGATTCCTAAATTGGAATCATTCAAATTTTTAACTCACAATACCGGTTGTGATGCTTTCGCTCTTTGTGAAACATGGCTCTCTTCCGAAATCGATCTTCCGTTTCATGATTTCAATATTATTCGTCTTGATCGTGAGGATTCACGTGGAGGAGGAGTACTTCTGGGGATCAAAAAGTGCTACTCCTTCTATAGAGTGAATTTTCCTCCTATTCCAGGTATTGAAGTTGTCGCATGTCAGGCTGTTATTAAAAATAAAAGCCTTTGCATTGCTTCCGTTTATATTCCTCCTAGAGCCTCAATAAACCGAAAACAACTTTCAGATATTTGTTCGGTTCTTCCTGCTCCGCGGTTGATCATGGGAGATTTTAACTCTCACGGTACAGGCTGGGGAGAACTGTACGACGACAACCGGTCTTCCTTATTATATGACCTCTGTGACAACTTCAATATGACAGTTCTTAACAATGGAGAAGTAACACGTTTGGCTGGAACATCCTCAGTTGGCAGTAGATTAGACCTCACACTTTGTTCGAATTCATTATCGTTGGATTGCACATGGAATGTGATTCAAGATCCCCACGGTAGTGATCACTTGCCCATAAAAATTTCGGTTGCCACCGGGTTCAATCCGTCGAAATCTGTAAACGTCACGTATGATCTTACCCGTCACATCGATTGGACAAAGTTCAGGACAGCAGTAGATGAAGCCGTAACGACGGTAGAAAGACTTTCACCGCTAGAAGAATATAACTTCCTCTCCAACCTGATCTTAGACAGCGCGCTTCAAGCTCAAACTCGACCAGTTCCAGGGACGTCATTTCGCAGGAAACCTCCTTCTCCATGGTGGGATCAGCAATGCACCGAGGTTTACCGTAAAAAGTCCGACGCGTTTAAAGTTTTCCGTAGACGTGGAACACCTGAGCACTTCGAAGTATACACGGCTCTTGAACGTGAACTTAAGAGCCTCATCAAGGCCAAGAAACGCGGATACTGGCGAAGATTCGTGGACGGGCTATCGCGCGAGACGTCGATGAGTACTCTTTGGAACACGGCGCGAAGATTGCGTAACCGAACTACGAACAACGAGAGCGAAGAGTACTCGGATCAATGGATCCTCAAGTTCGCGCGAAAAGTTTGTCCAGATTCTGTGCCGGCACGGATCATTCCTCGCGAAACCGAGAATCCGATAGATGAGATCAGCCAACCTTTTTCAATGGTAGAACTCTCTCTCGCGCTCCTTTCGTGTGGCAATACGGCTCCAGGAGCTGATAGAATCAAGTTCAACTTGCTTAAGAACCTTCCAGACGTCGCGAAGAGGCGCATGTTGAACTTGTTTAATCAGTTTTTGGAGCTCAACATTGTACCGGAAGATTGGAGGCGGGTGAGAGTTATCGCCATTCAAAAACCTGGCAAACCCGCGTCCGACCACAACTCCTATCGACCCATCGCGATGTTATCTTGTATTCGAAAGTTGTTGGAGAAAATGATCCTCTTCCGTCTGGACAAATGGGTTGAGACGAACAACCTGCTTTCAGATACTCAATATGGTTTCCGTAGGGGTAAGGGAACGAACGACTGTCTCGCGTTACTTTCCACGGATATTCAGTTAGCTTTTGCTAAAAAAGAGCAAATGGCTTCTGTATTCTTGGATATCAAGGGGGCTTTTGATTCAGTATCTGTTGAAGTTCTTTCAGATAAACTCCACGCTTGTGGCTTTTCACCATTAATGAATAATTTTTTGTACAATTTGCTGTCAGAGAAACATATGAGCTTCTCTCATGGAACCTCTACAGCTTCACGATTTAGCTACATGGGTCTCCCCCAGGGATCATGTTTAAGCCCCCTTTTGTATAATTTTTATGTCAAAGACATTGACGGTTGTCTAAGTGACAACTGTACGTTGAGACAACTTGCAGATGACGGCGTAGTGTCTGTCACGGGACCCAATGGGGTCGATCTGCAAGGACCCTTACAGGATACCTTAGACAATTTGTCTACTTGGGCTTTAGAGCTAGGTATCGAATTCTCTACGGAGAAAACTGAGTTGGTAGTTTTTTCTAGGAAGCATAACCCAGCACAACCGAAGCTTCAAATTTGGGGTAAGCCGATAACTCATTCTATGTCATTTAAATATCTTGGGGTCTGGTTCGATTCTAAGTGCACCTGGAGATCCCATATTGAGTATCTGAAGCGAAAGTGCCAGCAGAGGGTCAATTTTCTCTGCACAATTACCGGGACCTGGTGGGGAGCGCATCCGCAAGATCTTCTAACGTTGTACCGGACAACGATTTTGTCGGTTATGGAATACGGTAGTTTTTGTTTTCAGTCAGCGGCTCGGTCGCACTTCATTAAACTGGAACGTATTCAGTATCGGTGTCTTCGTATCGCGTTAGGTTGCATGCACTCGACTCACACCATGAGTCTTGAAGTGCTGGCTGGCATGTTGCCACTCTCGGATCGGTTTTCAGAATTATCTCTCCGGCTCCTCACCAGGTGTGAAGTTATGAACCCCCAGGTGATCGAAAATTTTGAGAAGCTCCTTGAGTTGAATACTCAAACCCGCTTCATGACCTTGTACCATTTGTACATAACACAGGATGTCAGCCCTTCGCCGAACATTTCCAATCGTGTTTGCTTCTCCGATTTCGACAATTCGGTTCATTTTGATTTATCCATGAAGCAAGAGCTTCATGGAATCCCAGAGCATCATCGTCCTATGATTGCTCCGGTAATATTTGCTGCAAAGTTTGGCCAAGTTAATTCCACTAAATCGTTCTTCACTGACGGATCTTTGATAGAGGAGTCAGCAGGCTTTGGTATATTTAATGAAATTTATAGCGCCAATCGTAAACTTCAAGCTCCTTGTTCCGTATATGTCGCCGAATTAGCGGCAATACACTTTACGCTAGAAATCATTGCCTCATTAACACCGGATCAGTACTTCATTTTCACGGATAGTCTCAGTTCTATAGAGGCTATTCGCTCATTGAGGCCGGTAAAGCACTCCTCGTATTTTCTCATGAAAATACAGGAGCTTCTAAGTGCTTTATCTTCGCGTTATTTTATCATCACCTTTGTATGGGTCCCATCTCATTGTTCAATTCCGGGCAATGAGAAAGCGGACTCGCTTGCAAAGGTGGGCGCTATGGAAGGCGATATTTGTGATCGACAAATCGCCTTCAACGAATTTTTTCCTATTTTTCGTCAACAGTCACTTGTCAGCTGGCAGTATAAATGGAGTAAAGGAGATTTGGGGCGATGGCAACATTCTATCATCCCAAAGGTGTCGAAGAAATCCTGGTTTAAGGGGATGGATGTGGGTCGAGACTTCATTCGTGTCATGTCTCGCCTCATGTCCAATCATTATTCTTTGAACGCTCATTTATACCGGGTTGGGCTGAGCGACAGCAATCTCTGCGAGTGTGGACGAGGCTATCAGGACGCAGATCACGTTATTTGGTCTTGTGCTGAACATCGTGGAGTCAGATCGGAGCTTTATGATTCCCTTCGGGCTCGAGGTAGACAACCCAATGTGCCAATTCGAGATATTTTGGCTGTACGTGATTTGGAGTACATGAAACTCATTTATGTGTTTTTGACTAACATTAGCCTTAGATTGTAGTTAGTTTAACCTGTATGTTTACTATAAGTTTTTTTTTATCTGTGTATGTGTGTTTTTTTTTCTTTTTCAAAAAATGTTCAAGTCAAAAGTAAACCATAAATTGTATAGTTATAAGTTTTTAGATAATTTAGAATTTAAATTTAATGTGTTATGTAAACCATACCTTAAATTCCCACCCTCTTTCCCATCCGTAATTTGTAATTCCTATTAACCTCGAGACGGCCGCGAGTAATCGGCTCTATCCTCCTAACTTTAGTTTTAAGATAAATGATGTATATAAATATGAAAATTTGGCTCTGTAAAGTTGATTCGATTGAGCCTGTACAAATAAACGATTATTAAAAAAAAAAAAAAAAAAAAAACATATTAACTAAAAATTAAAAAAAATTATTTTAAATTAACAAATAAATATGCAAAATTTTTTTTATTATACCCAAAAAAAAAAAAACATACCCAACACAAAAAAAAAAACTTCCCACCAAAAATCCAGCCAAAATAACCAAAAACAAATTCCCCCCCCATCTCACAACCCCACAAAAAACCCTATTTTTTTTCCCCCCACCCACCCACACCTCACCCCCCCAATTAAAATACTACAAATCCTCTCTTTATTTTACCCACCAATAATAACAACCCAAAAAATATTCCCCTTATAATCACCATTTTAACATCTTACTTGACTCCTTCTGAATATGGTGATATTTGTTATGGAAAATAAATTCGGCAATTTTGAATCGTATGACAGAAAAGATAAATATCAAGCAACATACTGTAGATAACACATACTGCTTAAACATATTTCCGTCAATGAGAATTCTCAGTCTCTTAAAACTTTGCACGAGCTCGATTGTGCACGGCGGGACACTAACTCAATTTTGAATCGTTTTTGACTCACTTTTGTCAAAAGTGGAGTCACTCATATACGCTAAGATAAGATTACCGAAAATAAGGTTTTAATTTTACCGAAAATTAGGTTCTGGTTGCAAAATCTAAATTTTCGGTATAATTTACCGAAAGAAAATGTTTGATTTTACTTACTTTTTAAGTAAAGTGGATTAACAAACTTTATCGTTATTTTTTACCTAAATATGGTTTAAAATGCTATCATTGGGCTGCAAGCAATTTCGGTAAAAAGAACCCTAAGAAAATAAGTAAATATTAACGTTTTTCCCTTCTTTCCAACCATACCGAATTTTCGGTAATCCATGTTTACCGATAATTTCAATATGTGCACTTTTGTGCGGTTTTCGGTATTTTTTACCGAATTTTCCGCATTCTTGCCTTAGCGTGTGAGTAAATATGACTGGGATTGACAAGGCGACATATCGAAGACACCGAGTTAAATTAGATCGATGTTCTAGATATGTCGACTTGTCAATCCCAGTCACATTTACTCAAATATGAGTGACTCCACTTTTGACGAAAGTGAGTCAAAACGATTCAAAATTGAGTTAAAATGTCCCGCCGTGTGATGTGTGTGCTAGTGTGTGAAAAAATTGACAGCCCGAAATGAGTGCGAAAAACAACATTATTCAAATCTTTGGTCTTTGCCGAACACACGAATTACTCACTCAAAAAATACATCTTGTTTTATTAAAAGTTTTGCTCTTTACTTCTGAAAAGTGTTTATTTTTCATTATATTGAAAGTAATATTATCTACAACGAAATTTCTTCGTTTGATTTGAAAGTGTTATGTTTCGGTTCAGTGTGTTAATTTAAAAGCTATCTCTTTTACCATGAAAATTGTAGAACTGTCAAATCCACCAACACAAAAAGCAAGCCGTCTTCGTTTGATAGAAGAAAAAAAATCGGGTTAACCTGTTAAAGTCATCCTGTTCTTTTCATCCTTCCGGGAAAACATTCAAGCTTCTCACGGATATTGTTCTGATTACCGTTTTCTTAGTGAAAGAATTTGTCGAGGATTTAAGCTGAGACACCCCAACGAACAATCCCAGGTAACCACACACAAAGAATAATGATTGTTAGAATTAAAAAAAACCATTGCTAAAATTGAAAAGTTGCGTTGGCTCTTTTTCGTAGAAAGCGGTTAGCTTTCACAACAAAAACGTTCAAACTCTCAAATCAAAATTTTCCTGCTTGGTACATTTAAAAGTTGAAACTTTTAAAACGAATTGTTGAACTGTCAAATCGAACCCGTGGCATCGTTGAAAATGGAAGCTTATTTTTATTTCAAAATGAACTTTCAACCAAAAATGTCGTGCAATTCAAATAAAAGTAAGCTGTTATAAGATTGATATAAAAAATGTTTTTTTTTTATTTATTTTACGTCGGCGTATTTCCTCACATGGTGACAATCACCGACGCCAGGGAGTCGACTCCACCACCTGGACCCTACCTAACGACTTATGAATATGAGCCGGGACCAACGGCTTTACTTCCCTTCCGAAGGAAGACGTGACCAGATTTTTTTAGCCGAAGGAAGACGTGACCAGATTTTTTTAGCCTCAGAAAAACCACCGACGTCGACTGGGATTGAACCCAGACCCACTGGGGTGCCAAGTAGCAACGAAAAAACATTTTCCTCGCAATTTTCACACAACGCTTATGAAAGCGGACGGGAGCAACGAATAACGCAGTAGATGCGCACGGACAGCAACATTTAAAAATTTCAAACGACGACGACGACGACTTGCTTTGTGTTGGTGGATTTGACAGTTCTATAATTTTCATTGTAAAAGAAAACACTTTTAAATTTACACACCGAACAAAAAAATAACAATTTCAAATCAAACGAAGAATTTTCGTTGTAGATAATTTTACTTTCAATTTAATGAAAAATAAACACTTTTCAGAAATAAAGTGCAAAACTTTTAATAAAACAAGATTTATTTTTTGTGTGTAATAAAGAGAAGAGGCAATGGACGAACGAACACAAGCATTCGGTCCCCTCCAAAAGGTGACTCGCACTGATTGCCTTCATTCACACAGGATGCTACCGACACATATTTCTAAACAGATCTCCGGCTTAATCAGCCAAAACAAAAAGAGGAGAGCAACACAAAACACAATAATCGCAAACATTCTGACGGAGTGACTGAATGTGTTCTTTCTAGCACCGAATTTTGACTCTTCTGAACATTCAGTTTTGCACCGAATCGGTGAATTACGAGATGGATGTTGGATAAATTCACGGGATACTGTTTATTGAATTTGAACTTTTCGCACACTGGTCGCAGCTCTCTCTTTATTCATAAAACCATTTCATTCTCCTTTTAATTTTCTTATCGAAATTTGACTCATTCGTCGTATTCAGCGAGGAGAGCATTTAATTTTCTTTATTCGTTTCTCATATGAATTGAGTGAGAACTAGAGTCAAATGAATGAGAGCCAAATTATTCTTAATTCTACTCCCATTCATCAATCACGTGTGCGACTGTTCGGTAGTGTTTTTGTTTCACTCTGATTTTTTTGTGATTCTCGAAATGGCTAGTAATACCCTCCTTCGAAGTTGTCAGTTTACCATTTGAAACCCGAGGCTATTCAATTTATTTGAATACAAAATATTATTTTTCGAAGATTAACGAAAATAAAAACGAGAGCAAACCAAATTTACCGCCCAAACACAATGATAACGGAAACGGAACGGAAAGTTTGACAGTTGTTGCAAATGACTTCGATATGTTCAATTAGAATCGTCTTGGATCTAGCCTGTTTCCTTTCCGAGCAGGCTTACTCAGATCAGGCTTTGCCGTTTGCCGTTGCCGTTCAGCTTCCATTATCATTGTGTTTGGGCCATTAGCCACAGATAAATTCTCATAAATAAGCTTAATTAAACAACAAACGAAATTTCAGACACTAATCCTATTGATGGTTTAATATTTTCAGTTTCTAACATTCTGTTGTAGTGATCAGAAACAAATTAATAAATTTCAAAATATTAATAACCAATTGAAGACATGCGCTATTTTATTACTTCATTAGGCATAACTGGCATCACGGTTAAGACGAGAGCTGAAAGTTTACTCGTGGATAAAAACATAGCGGTATTTATCCCTATACTGCCTCGAGAGAGCGCGGAGAAAGAAGATAGCGAAAGAGAGTGGGCAAATGTAGTCGTGAAGCTACCGAGAGGTAGAGCTACGGTAAGAGGGAAAAAAACTCATTCTTTAAGAGGAAACGAGAAAAGAGAGGTAAATGCAATCGTGTAGCTACCGAGACGATAGGTATGCTACGGTCAAGAACTGGAGAGAAGATCTTTCTTTAGACGAAGTTTGTGACGAACGGACCTTTTGCACGGAGCGGGACATCGAAAGAAAAAAAACCAATCCGAAAATGGACGAAAAACGCATTCACCACAATGGCGCAGCAGATGGGTAAGTATTTCAACAAGGACGCATAAAGTGGAATCATTATGTGCAAAATGGCCATCAAATACCTGAAAGTTGCCAATGGTTCCTCCCATTTTGAAAAAAAAACTCCTTAATTTGACTTGCGTAAGGTCAACCATCCACCATTTTGAAAATCAGTCCATCAAATAACATGGATTGCTAAAGATTTATATATATGTATATATCAAAAAATTCAATTTAGCTAGCCTTCCAAAAGGCACGCCCACGCCCCCCACAGGTTTGCCACAAAAAAAAACACAAAAAAAAAAATCTCGCTCGCAAAAGGTCAAGCATCCGCTATTTTAAAAATCAGGCTATCACATGACCTGGAATGCGAAAGATTAAACATCACCATGTATGTACTTGCGGAATGGACAAGTCATAAAATTATAAAAATAATTGACACAAACCTGGCTCGCGGTAGGTATTTGATGAAAATCATGTGGACTGATCAGCCTCGTCTTACGATGACGCTTACGAGAAATCCGACAAATGGAAATATGAATTATGAGATGTTAGCCAAAAAGACTAGTTTTTATATAGACTACTTTCAATAATTCAACACATCTAAATGAAAACGGCGACTATTCATCATTACTTTGATTGCGTATTCCAATTAATGAAATGATTAAAACAACTGATCCAGATCAGGAAAATAATTTTTCATAACTTTGAACGTATATTATGTTAATTTACAGAAAAAAAGGCGTCTAAAAAGTTGAAAACTATTCCGTACGCTCCCACTATACTATGTGCAGAAGGTTCAGCTGATCATAACGAACAAGTGAAGGATTTGAGATAGGAAGTTGAAGCAGGTAAAGCGCTAATTGAACAGCTGCAGCAGCATCTAAAAGCTTATGAAGAGAAGGAAGCTCTCAGATCGCCAATGGAGGGTTCACATTCTACGCCTGAAACTCCAACGAGTGAAGATGGCAGCATCGCTTTCGTCCGTGCCATAGGCCCATCAAGTACCCAGCGGGTGGCACGATCACTTGGTAACCTGGAAGAATCAAGATTCGTGTCATCGGTGAATCAACTATCAGTGTCGTCTGTGCACGTTCCTGAGTGCAAACCACTAGAGGGCGATGATGGAATCTACCGTTCTACGTATGAGGCTTGGAAAGAGCTGTTGGAGGACACGATGCGGCTTGCCGGCGTGGAAGATGAGGGTACGAAGTTTACCGTTTTCAAAATCAAGGCAGGACCACAGTTGCTGCAGATTTTTCGGAACACCAAATCTCAAAATGATTCACCAGATGCAGCGGTTGAACCATTTTCCAATGCAATGCATCGGCTGCGATCGTATTTCGAATCAGGATCCGATGTGATGTTGCAACGACGAAAACTGGCGATGATGAAACAAAAACCGAATGAGTCAAGTCAGACGTTTATTACTCGAGTCGGTGATACTGCACGGCTATGCGAATTTGCGGAGGATAAGGAGTTCGAAGAAATAGTTGGAACTATAGCGGAGCACGCAATGTGCAGGGAAGTTCGCGTTGCGGCTTAGAAAATGTTTAGCCGAAAAGGAACATTCTCAAGCCTGGTCGATAAGGTACCAGAACTCGAAGCTATACGAATCAACGAAGAATTTTTTAAACAAAACCATGGCAAACAGCAGCCCGCACTAGTAGCACAAGTGAGCGCAGGTTATTCGGTTAATGAGCGAGCTTCGACCTCACGACTCAATCCAAGGCGAGGAAGGTACCAATATATTAACTCACGCAGAAGAGATGATCGGTTCAACTCAACCCGAGGATTTCGTGCTACTGGCGGTAACGGGACAAGTCACCGAGCACCAACAGGTGATTCAGGGTCAGATCCTGACAGATGCTGGAGATGCAACAGCGTCTATCACCTCCCGTCAGCATGCAGCGCTGCAGATAAAACGTGCCTGGGATGCGGTCGTACAGGACATATCCGAAGAGCTTGTCGAAGCACGGGTGCATCACGTAATTTTAAGAGTTCAACTGACAACGAAATCAGAACATCGGAAGTAAAACCAGAAAGCATCGCCGCTGTTGTCAAGATGGAGCCTGATATTGATCCGGCCGAAGTAAGTGAGACCGTTGAGAACTAGTTCTTTTATATGTTTGTTCACTGATTTCACACGTTGATTTATTTAAACCATGAATTCGTTAAGTTTGAATTTTTAAAGTAAAGATTTGATCAACATCTGTATATTTAATTTGAATTAGTAAAAAGAATAATAAGCAAAAAAAGCTAATAAAAAAATGAACAGATGAATTGAAATATAAAGCTTCATTAACGTTTCTAAATTGTTGTAATATTTCAAAAAGAAAATGTAGAAAACCCTCCTGTATTCGCTAATGTATTTGTTTCCCTGTATATCAATGTGGCATTAGTGATGATATAGTATTATTTGCTGGTATCGTATCTAAGTCAGACTCAATTTTATTGACAGATGGATGGACATAGATTTGATCCCGCCGACATGATGATTTTGTACACGGTAAGCGTAATCAGAGACGACAGCGTAGTGCACGCAAAGGTAGCTGGGATGCCATGTGAGTTCTTAATAGACTCTGGTGCCCAGGTAAACACAATTACCGAGACGTCATTCGAAATGCTACTGAGTAATGAAAGCTACAGGAGGGAAATGTTCAATCTTCGCAGTGGATCTGACCGGCCATTAAAGGCTTACGGAATGGCAAGTGGAATATGCGTACTAGCAACCTTCGAAGCTTATTTGTACCTAACAGACGAGCGGCCAATGCTGATAGAGAAATTCTATGTAGTTAAGGAAGCCAAAGCACTACTTGGAAGAGCAACAGCTAGTAGATACAGCGTACTCGTGCTAGGACTAAATGTACCATTAGCAGAGAAACCTAAAGGTAGAGTGAATACTGGAATGAATGAAGTGGCATCTATTACATTAGACGAACCATTCCCAAAATTCAACGTACCACCAGTGAAAATCCACTACTACAAATCGGTACCACCATGCCGGAGCGTCTTTGTGAATATACCCCAAGCAGTCAAACCGCGCGTGGAAGAGTGTCTTCGACAGCTAGTCTCCGCTGATATTATCGAACGAGTATCTGATGCTATGGACACTTCTTTCTGCTCCTCTTTGATAGTAGTTCCGAAGGGTAAGGAGGATATTAGGCTTGTGATCGATCTCAGGGGACCAAATCGATATATCCATCGAACTCCATTCGCTATGCCTACACTCGAGTCCATTCTTGCTGATCTTGATGAAGCAAAATGGTTTTCGACTATAGATTTGGCGAACGCATTCTTTCACGTCGAGCTTGACATTGAGTCGCGACATCTGACGAATTTTTTCACGGAATACGGGATGTTCCGGTGCGTAAATTTGCCCTTTGGGCTGTGCAATGCGCCCGACTTGTTCCAGGAAATTTTACAACGTAAAGTCTTGGGTGGGTGTAAGGTAGGCCATCCCTTATTTTGAAAAAAGTGAACAAGTCAAGAATTCCACCTCTTAAAATGTTCGTCTTGACTAGAAAATAATCATACTTAAATTTGAAGACCGTACGTTCACGTTAAGTGGTCCCCCCACGACCCTAAAGAAATGGTAGTACGGGTGACCACCCACGCGGTGGCAAGAACGCTACTGTAGTGTACGGTCCATAGGTATCAGTAAGTTGCTAGTAGATTCCTCGCACTAAACGTTAACGTAGAACGATTACCTGCTGTGTTGATCTTACAAATAATGTACAAACATGCGTGAATACATACCTCTCTGTATCTGTAAATGAATTAACGTGTTTTGGAAGATATGACAATGCACTCACTTATACAGATACACAACGCATAAAAATAACATTAGTTTGATCTAATAGTTCGTTGCGTGTGCGTGTGATTTGTTTTGAAACAGTGGTGTTCCGTCTCAAGTCGGAAGCGTCACTGGCAAACGCAGGAAAGCTTAGCACCTAGCAAGCCAGAAAATACACCAAAGGTACAGCAAAGGTCAGCACAGGTTCTGCTTCGGTCATCCTGGCAGCAGCTGCTAAGTCATTTGGTGTTGATTTAGCAAAAACGAATATTAACCGTGCCACTATTCATCGTGAACGTGAGAAACAGATCTGAGTCGGTCCTAAAATTGATGGAAAATTTCAAACCAGACGACATACTGTCCACTGGGACGGTAAAATGGTAAAAACCTTAATAGGGAGGGATCTGGTCGATCGACAAGCTGTTTTTGTGACAGATAAAAGCACTCCCCAGCTACTTGGCGTTCCTTTCCTTGATAGACAGGACAGGACAGGAAAAGCTATCGGGGAAGCTGTCGTTGAATTGATTAAGAAATGGAATCTTACTGAACGCGTTAAGGCAATGTCGTTCGACACTTCCAGTGTCAATACAGGTAAATCTTAGCATCTAATTATAATAAAATATGATAACTAATATAAACAAAGTGTTATGTTCAACTTAGGATGAAAAAAATGGTGCTGCTTCGTGGATAGAGCGTCAACTTGAGTCAAATCTTTTGTGGCTGCCATGTAGACATAATATTTCGGAACTTGTCCTAGAAAGTGTATTCCATACCATTATGGGACCGGACTGGACCGGACATTACTATTTTCAAGCAATTTCAAGCCCACTGGAAATCAATTGACAAGGAAAACTACCACGTCCCATTGACATCCGAATTTCCCCATTTCTTGAAAAGTCGTTCAACTCAAATTGCTCGTTTCGCGGAATACAATATAATTGTGAATATTTAATTAAAGCACATGTCATTAAATTTATTTTTTTAATGCAATTATATTTCACAGCTTGAACAGCTGAGAGATGATTACCGTGAGTTGTTGGAACTTTCAATAATTATTTTGAGAAGTGTCTCTCCAAGAGGGATTACATTTCGTGCACCAGGTCCTGTCCATCTGCAAAGGCGATCTACAGTTTGAAGATGTATTTATTCAGGGCACAGTTTCATCAACTTGAAGACTCTTCCGAATTGTTCAGCGTATGTTTTTTCATAGTTGAAGTGCATGTGGAAGCATGGTTTTCCGCACCCTTCGCCGCATCTGCACTTCACAGTGATCTCAAGTTGATAGCGGATCTTATTGATTTCGAGACCTTTCACATGGACGCCACTGGTGCTGCTCGAAGAAAATTCTCAGTCCAGGAGCTTGCCGGACTGCCTCTTCGACACTGGTTTATCAGATGAAGAGCAAGAGAATCTTGTCCAGTGTATAAAAACAAGACAAGGTAATGATGATCCAATAAAAAAAAATGGAATGTCTCTCTCACTGAGCTGAACTTGATTTCGCAGGACGAGCCGGCTACAACTAATACTGTTGAATTCTTTAAAGTTTTGGGTATTGATACCAACTTTTTTGATGAGCCAGTAAATGAATGGAGTTTGAACAAGGAATACCAGGAAGGAGAAGAAATAATAAATCAACTTAGAGTGATAAATGATCACGCAGAGAGAGCTATAAAGCTGATGCAAGACTATAACAGGAATGTGACCAAAAAACGATTTTCTAAGAATGTGACCAAAAAACGACTTTCAAAACCTGCTGCTCCATGTGGAAGATTTCTGGAAGAAACTTCCAAATAAACAGAAGACATCACTCAGAAACTTTGTTGGCTAAATTTGTTGAATAAAAACACTGAATTGGCTTTCCTACACTTACTTTTTAAATCTTTTTGTAGATATGAGTGTACTTTAGGTTCAACTCTTATTGGGTTGAACCTAAAAACTGGTGTACTGATGATATAGTGTCCCAAACCACATTGAAAATACCAAAACATACATAACATGTTATCAACCTGACGACACTGATGTCGATCGACCTAGAAGACCGTTTCCATTTAGTGACATATGGATCTATGGACCGTGCACTTTAGTAGCTTGCTTGTCACCGCGTGGGTGGTCACCCGTACTACCATTTATTTAGGTCCGTTGGGGGACCACTTAACGTCAACGTTCGGTCTTCAAATTTTTTTTTTGAAGAACAGGTTGCTACCATTGTATAGAAAGCACCAGTCCTCTCCTCTCCTCTGGCCAGATTTGGCATCGGCACATTACGCCAAATCCACTCTACAGTGGCTGATTGGAGAATAACATCAAGTTCGTAGAAAAAGACATCAACCCACCAAACTGTCCCCAGTTGCGACCGATCGAACGCTACCCAAGTAACACCACTTGTCATATTCATGTTAATAATACACGTTTAAGACCAAGGTCATGTTTTTTTTCTAACGTCAATAACTTAATTTCATACACGCATATAACTGAAAAAGCGCAATAAATGTGGCATTTTTGAACATCTTTTAGGTCATACAAGATGTTTTGTAAAACATCCATAAGACAAGCATTATGTTCTATGGATGCTTCCAACAGCATGCTTATAACATAATGATATGTTTTGTCAAAGCAAGCACAGTATGAACAAAGTAAAAAATATATAAACAAGATTTTTTAATGGCGAAACGATATCGGGTAGCTAATCGTATTTTACCCGTTGAAGATGATTGTTTATAACTTTTCAAATAAGGAAAATGCTTTACGCATGAAGTGTTTCCAAAATTGTATAGCGGCTCAGGTTAGCGATGCTTTACGCATGGAAGATGTTTCAAAATTGTATATGCGGCTCAAGGTTAGCAGTGCAACTTTCCGTTTTACTTTCCCTAATTCTTCATGCGCCATCGATTGGATTAAAAAACGTAGAAGGTACCCCGAATAAATTATTGAATTTTAGTGAGATTTCTTTATGGAATTCACAAAAACCAACATGGCGATTTTCCAATTCTACAGTCCTACAGTATGGGTAAAAGCTTTATTAGCAACACATTTGATTTTTCAAAATGTTCTGTTTTTCTTTTCGGCGTTTTTTGCTGTGAAATTGAACCGAGTAATTTCAGTATGAATGAAAATACAAATACAATTTTTATATTATGTTGTGCGTAGCTACATCTCAAAAGACTCCCCAACAAATTAAGCGTAACAATTTATAAAAAAAATACTAAACAATCTCCCAAACTGTTGCTTTATGTTACATTTGAATAAACCCCTATGCCTTATTTGGCTTCCTATTTGAATCAGTGAGTGGCATCACAATCTTACATTTGGGTAGTGTTTTTTTTTATTCCAGTATTTCAAATAAACATATTTTCAGCCGTCACTGTATTGGACTCACAATCTATTCTGAATAATTTCACTATTGCATGAGGATGTTAAAAACATGTTTAAAATTCATCTTGAATGCAACCTATCAACATATTTACAAACAACTAGCATACACGCTATTTCCAAACAACCTAAAATTAAGTACGTTTGACTCAAATCAGTCAAAAGTATGGCTACTCAAAAGTGAGTAAAGATAGTTCGTAGTGGTAAGATGACAAACAGTCACCGATGTTTTCAAGAAGTAAAATTTAAGTTGATCGAACAAAAATAGAACAAAAATGTGTTCGCTGTTCTGGTACCATGTTTGAACCGAATATGTGTGGAAAAACATTCTCAAAACTTTTTCAAGACCAGACATGTTTGGTATTTCATCCTCCCGACTTTTTTACAACAAACTTCTTATGTTCTCGCCAAAGAAGATATTCTTGGTGCTTGGGTATTGGGCAATAGTCAAGCGTATATTTAAGAAGGATGGTACAGTGTCCCAAAACATGACCGATTTTAAGAAAAATTGGGCAGCGGCATCCAGGAAGTGCACAAAGGTCACTGTGCAGAATTTGATGGCAGGTGTCAAATCAAAGGTACGGGCATTCTACAGAAATGAACATGATGACTAGTTTTTCCGTTTGGATCTTTTGTAAACATGTTAAGCTATAATAAACTGAAATAGTATGTTAATTTTAACCATGTTTTCATGCCTATTTTATTATTTGGAAGTTTATAACTACTTTTCGATACACTCCTTAAACAGAACTTAAAAGCATATTAGAATTCAGGACTGCTTTCTCTCGCTTAATAGTAGCTGTTTTCTACATCGATGGTGATTCAATCCTACAATCGCGAGGTAAACAAAAACAAACAGATGACAGTTCGATGTTGGCTGACTTACTGAACGCTTCAGTCAAAGAAGAATGCTTAGATGGAACAGTTGGTACAAATTTTTTTTTTTCATTTCAGTGTCCTTTTCATAAATTAAAATCGGTCCCTTTCGAATGAGCACTCCTCAGTAAACGGGTTGACAGATCTTGTTATGCTCATGCTGATCCCTCGTTCTGCAAACAAAGACCAAAGTACAATGAGAACAAGGTAAAGCATATTGCTAGCTGTCATATTATTCTCACATACACGCTCATTCGATCTTACTCAATGTTGAGTAACTTTTACTCAATTTTACTAAATATATCTAAAACGTCAAACGCTGAGTAGTCCTATTTATAAATTTGATTGTTTGATTGTTGATTGTTATTCAAAACACAAGAAAACTGCGCCAAACTCAATTTTGAGATAGCTACATATTATTTTTTTCAATAATTTAAAATGGGTCGGATAACGTCTTTGTCAATTTGCGCTTCGGAAGTTAATTTAAAATCTAATTCGTTTTCGAAAAATAACTACCAGTCACGACATGGAGCAGATAGCAGCCACTTTAGATGCGGAAACGTATCTTAAAAAAGCTAAGCTGTTTTATCTTGACTGGGATTCGTTGATCTTTAATAGTATATATTACATCACAGATAAACCAAAAATTTTCGAAACTCTTTCTGGTGTATGAATCGAAACCAGACTTATTAGCAAAATGGCTTTTATATGGCAATGTGGTTGATTTTCTTAGTGTTGAAAATGGTAAGCAAGCATTTCATCGCCCTTGCCTTGCTGTTTGATTTTACAAATGTAATTTTCGATCCACCAACTCTTTACTATTAAAACATAATATACATATTATACTTACATATTACAGAGCATACTCGGGCACTACTGCGGATCAACGGCGAAATAAAAAAAAGCGGAACGAAAAAGGACTCATTTTCATATATTTTTGTTTTAATGTTTATGAGTTAGTTCAACTCGAAACTAAATAAATTTCAGGATTAGGGGATTATTTTACCATCGTAAAGGTTACGCTTCATTGTAGAACAATTTTTTTTCCAAACTTCAGTGAAATTTTCTCAAACGTTCGGAAAATATAATCATAAAAAAAATCCTGCTAAATTTTCCACCGTGGAGGAAAATTTCTTGGATAAGGCCAGTATTCAGCTCAAAAGTAATGTGCATTAGCATAGGACAAGTAATGGTCAAGAAATGCTTTTACTGTCGAGATTTCTTTTTATGTTGTTGTGGTGAGGAACCACTGCGTCCACTGAATTGAACATTTTTAGTAAATTATTTGACCGAAAGCTATAACAATGGTTAAAATATTACGTTTTTTGATTGCCAAGAACCGAAAATTGAACAGAGCATAGCTTTTTCCACTTTCAGCTAGCGGAAAAAAAACAATCAATGCTTGAATCATAGTTAACATTTCTAGAGATATTTTATTAGATACGCTAGGTTAGCTAGGTTGAGTTTACTATTTAAAAAAAAATTCATGGATGTCCGCTTTTTGCGCTTTTTTGCAACAACTTATTACAAAATCGAGGCGACTTCACGCTTTTTCATTGAGGTAAAGGGACAATCTCACAAACATTACAAATAAATAATAAAAAATTGAAACGAACATTAAAAATCTAAAAATAAAATCAAAAGTTAGGGGGGGGGGAATGGCCCCACCCTGCCCCCCTCTGGCTACGCCTATGGCTATATCCATGGTTAACAAAGAAGAGAGGAAACATGGGCTCTCCCAAAAGCAACAGTGATGCCATAGCTGCCGCTCAACAGCGAAGCAATATGTTTTGCAGCTGCAAAACATATTTTTTATTGCAAATGATAGTGCCAGATGATGCACAATATAATCATAAGCATAGATCAACCTCCAATGACTGGAAGAAACATGAAATAAATAGCGATTTCAAATTATCTAAATATGTAATAAATTTAACTCAATCTTCAATATCACTTTCTGGCAACAAGCCTAGTTGTGGGAGAGAGCTGATCAAGACATGCTCTCCGGTACACGCGATGCAAATGCAAAATACACAAAGGCAACATTTGAGCGAACTTCTTCAGCTGGTCAGAAACTGATGGTTTCTAGATGATGTATTTTAAATCTTCAAGATGACAGTAATAAATTGGTAATCAATCATGATTCATACATCGAATCATTGGCTCAATAGATAAAGCATACAAAAAAAAAAAAACCCCCCCCCCCCCCCCAAACTCTCTCTTTATGATCGTATCATTAAAAATGAAATAATTTGGAAAATGTAGGAGTTATAGACCTATTTCCTAACAACTGATTAAAATAGTGACCCCTGATTAAGCCGTTCCCTACCCTATCTAGACCAGTGCCTTGGATTTTCAAAAAAATGTCCATGGTGAAAATGATGTTTACTTTCCCGGTTTTCATGGTTACCGCTTTCACTTCTAATCCAACTGAATTTTGTTTGCTGCAATGAATGAAGTCGGCACTAAGTGCAGGTCAAAAATCTGCTGTCTCTGTTGGTTTGATTATCAATCGGTAAGCATGAATTTTATTAGACGAAATCTGAATATCATCTCTTGTGATGGTTTTTATTATTATTAAGTGATTTTGAATCCTAATACGAACATGGAACAACCAGGGCCGCCATCATTGTCCCAGAAGAACAGAATGTTGAGCAAGAACACCATGGACTGGGCTGCCCTTGCATGTTTTCCGATCCCGACAGGTAATTGATATTCATTGTTATTGAATTTTATTTCTGACAATTCGAAATTTATATTGAAAATGAACCTGTTTACATAAATGAATATCAAAGCATTTTGAAAATCGAACGTTCATTCTTCTCGTTACGTTTGTTGTCACGAATTATAATTTGATTTTCGTATGGAACTAATAGGTAGTCAATGTTATGTTGCCTGAAAATCTACGGTTCGTAACCTAACGATCATGACTTTTGTCAAGACTGATCTAGACTCACAATTACTCACAAACATATTGCAATAAAATATGTCCATATGTTCCATAAATTATTGAAAATGTTCCAAAAATAAATTGCCAAGCATTCCGTATCGAGCGCTGAGCCGGACTAAATAGACGTGCCGTATCTCGTCAGAACACTCGTGTCCTATTTTGTTTTTGTTTTTGTTTTGTGCTGCTATTCGGCCGATCGGTGAAGGTTGTTTGCAACGCCTGCTACTAAGTTTAATTGAATAGCTCCGTGCCCAGTGAAAAGCTATTGTTGTCACAGAGAACAGACATCCAGGCTCGAACATTTTTTGTTCAATTTACTGTGTGAATTTTTAAAAGCAAACCGTTGGAAAAACAGCGCCGCCTAGTCTACGTTTCACCAAACTAAAATTGACAGACAGTCAAATCTAGAGGCGCGCAGGTTACGCCATCAACATACGATTCACCGAAGCTAACGAAAACGAGCTGTTATATTAAAATAACAGTTTACACATGAAGGGCACTTCAGCTTGGATGTCTGTTCTCTGTGTCGTTGTGTTTTATTTGCCTCGCAGCAGCGTGTGCGTTTGGCTCTCCCCTGTATAAGGGAGAAACGAATAAAGTTAAATGGGGTGGAAGGCCCGATTGTTGCCACTAGTGGTATTTTTTTTTCCTATTTTTATTTTGCATGGTACCTATGTTCAACAATATTTTTTCAATAGTTTTTAATTGATTTGTAATGGTTTATTTTTATTTTGTTTTTTTTTTGTGATTTAGCTTTTTGTAGTGCACGAACACTACCATCCGTTATGCGTAAATATCCTGGTATTCACAAAGAGAGAATTAGTAGACTGCCCAATAGCCTGGGACAAAATTTAAATTCCAGTTCCCTAATGATTTCCGGAAGCCTTTTGGACCCTGTAATAACTGTGCAAAATTTCAGCTCGTTTGGTGAAACTATATTTTAGCGCTAGTGGTTTTAATTTTACATACGATTTTCCATGGGAAAACTTACTTTTACAGATAAAAAATCTGGCAAGGTGATCCATTGTCCTTGAAAAATAAATCAACACAATCACTTCCTGGGAAATTTTTCAAGGAAACTTTTTCTTCGAGGACCGCAAAGCGATCCGACGTTTGTGGAAAAAAGTTATTAAGCTGAAACTGATTGCTATCCACTCAAACGGTTCATTGAACTGTTTTCTCTTGCAGCACTGCCACCTGCAACCTGCTGCTGGCTGCGCGAAGCAACCACTGTGTTTTGTTTATGTTCACTCAGCATTGAGGAACTGTGATGCTAGAAAAAACAGTCCAATGAGCCGTTCGATTGGATAGTAATCAGTTTCAGCTTAATAACTTTTTCCACAAGCGTCGGATAGCTTTGCGGTCTTCTAAGAAAAGTTTCTTTGAAAAAATTCCCAGCAAGTTAAGGGATTGATTTATTTTTAGAGGACAACGAGTCACCTCGCCAGATATTTCTTTGAAAAGGTAAGTTTTCCCATACAAAATACTATGGAAAATTAAAACTGCGAGCGCTAAAATATAGTTTCACCGATTGAGTTGAAATTTTGCACAGTTATTATAGAAACCAAAAGGCTCCCAAAAATCAATAGGGAAAGAAAATAATTTTGTTTCATATATCCGTGTCCCAGGCTACTGCCCAAGCAGCACACAATGATCAAACATAGTTGCAGCAACTTGATTGTGGCTTAATTGAGTCACAAAGCAGTCAACTTCGACTGGTTTGGAACAAGTGTGCTACCAGGGTGCTTGTAGAAGCGCCGAATTTTCATAATAGCCAATAAGATTCCTGACCACGAAATGTTTAATCTTTCATTATATTTTTTTTTTGTTCCTTGATCATCGAGATTTTCAGCCTCGGGTTGGTTCCTCTCCCGTCGTAGTCACTCAAATACCTCTCGGGTATTTTCGTAACTTTTCCGGGGGTGACATTCGAACTCGTGACTTTGACGTGAGAAATATGGATGTTAACCTCTACACCGCGGTCGCCCCCATCGAATATTGTGTATATGTCCCTTCGCGTGATGTGCAAATCTATGGCGTCGTCTCTGATCCGAGTCTGGCTGTCGTCGAGGACCTGAAACGTCCTCTGGTTGCCTTAAAAAGTCGCTCGAGAGCTTGTTATTATACTGGATGTAAAGCAACTACATTCAGTATTGTTGCAAGATGAAAAAAACTACAAGGTACAGCCCAATGGGGTTGTGCGCAAAGGTGACGTAGGAGTACGCTGCAATCGAATTCCCATACACGTCAGGGCCATCCGCTAAAGGGTGTCCACGATGAAATTGCCACACTATGAAATTGCTCTAACTTTTTAACCGTTGAGTAGAATTTAATGAAAAATTGGGTGGATTTAGTTCATAGTGCATTATTTACATCCTGCAAGTTTTAAAGTCCTGTGATCAAAACTCGCGGAAATGGAGTCGAAAGAACAGCTCGTGCGTGATAAAATCTTGCGCATTCATCACGAGAACAAGGATCTCTCGCATCGTTCCATCGCTAAAACGTTGGGAATCACGAATTCCACGGTGTCGCGAGTGATTAAGCGGTTCGAGGAACGGTTGACCACCGATCGGAAGCCCAGAAGTGAAGGAAAAAGTATTCCGTACAACACCAAAAATCACAACCGCGTAGTTGGGGCCTTCAACCGAAATCCGAACGCCTCCGTTCGGGATGTGGCTAAGAAGCTGCACCTAAGCCGAAGTTTTGTCCAGAAGGCCAAAACTAAGGCTGGGCTTCGAACGTTCAAGGTACGAAAGGCCCCTAATCGCGACGAGAAGCAGAACAAGTCCGCCAAAACCCGTGCCAGGAAGTTGTACCTCAACATGCTGACGAAAGTTGAATGCTGCATCATGGACGACGAAACATATGTGAAGGCCGACTTCAAACAGATCCCCGGCAACCTGTTTTTCACGGCCAAGGATAAGTTCAGCGTTCCGGAGCATGTCCGCACTCAGAAGATGTCCAAATTTGCGAAGAAATTCCTGGTTTGGCAAGCCATCTGCACGTGCGGGAAGCGGAGTGCACCTTTCGTGACCCAGGACACGATGAACGGACAGGTGTACATAAAAGAGTGCCTCCAGAAGCGGCTGCTTCCTCTCCTGAAGGCCCACAACGTCCCAACAATCTTCTGGCCGGATTTGGCCTCATGCCACTACTCCAAGGACGTGCTGAAGTGGTATGCGGACAATAAGGTCAATTTCGTGCCGAAAATGTTCAACCCTCCCAACACTCCGGAGCTCCGCCCCATCGAGAAGTACTGGGCGATTATGAAGCAGCACCTTCTTAAACGACCTAAGGTAGTGAAGACAGTCGAGGAACTGAAGAAAGTATGGGTTTACATGCAAAAAACGGTTGATTCACAGGTTGTGCAGAATCTTATGGCCGGGGTTAAGGCCAAGGTGCGGGCATTTGCGTATGGACTTTAAATAAAAAACGAGTAAAATGGTAAAATGAAGTTTAATAGTTATTTCTCAATCCCTGAAAATTTGATGGCAATCGGATGAAAACTCGAATTTTGCGAATCAATTTTGTGTGTGGCAATTTCACCGTGGACACCCTTTAATTGATTTAAGTCAGTCCTGAAAAGGGCCAAGAAAATTCTATTGTACACTCTTTAGAAAGCATTTGGTGGCTCTTGATTATGATACGGCCCCTGTTGTAGTTCGCGATGGATCTCTAACGCGTAGAAGATAGTTATAGATCTATTGGTTCATTGGTTGTTCAACGCACTCTGCCATTTACTCCGGGACGCGGCAAATTAAAGCAATGCCATGTTCAGCCGGGGCGCGGTAATGGAAATTTCAAACAGCACAAGAGAAAAATTCATCCAAACGAACTCTTCAGACGGCAAACTAATTTGGTCGTCCTGAAAAGGACGGATTTAGTTGACGGGGGAGAAACAGTTCGCGATTGAACTTGGGCTTTATATTATATTTCTTCCGAATTGCTGCCAATGCGTTCATCTAGATGTATGGGTGATGGAAAATTGTCAGATTTCAATTTTGTTTAACGTAATTTGAAAAGGTCTTAGGGCACGACTTTATTTCAATTTCAGTTTAAGTGTTATACTCTTCAAATGCGATGTCGATGACGTAATTTAGTTGATTACAAACGTCTTAATGATTCTTTAAATCTTCAATGCTGTTATTTTTTTTGTAAATTTTGTGCGCTTTTTGCTTGCGATTTTTTAAATTTTTTATTTGTGTGTTGTACCTGACTGGATATTTTGAATTTCCATGACGTCGTGTTACCTTGATTGGAACCTCTACATGAATAATTCCGAAAAGAACATTATAAAAGACATCAACAGCAATTTCAACATTGAATTCATTCCGCAGTATTTGTTGCCAGTTTACACTACTTAATTATTCAAAGATTCCCTCGTCTTTGAGTTTCATAAACAAATAGAGAGAATTTGATTGCTGTGTGAAATGCTTCATTTTTCCATAAGGGATTTAATGATTCATTCACACAGAAATCTTCGGGAACATTGGTCAACAGAAAGTCCAAGTAACAATTCTCAATCCTAGTAATCAATTCTAGAGTTTTACTGGTGCAAGTTTCGTTTGGTGTTCACCTCAATATTTACTGCAATTCCTCTACCATTTCAAAATCATCGTGCAGCGTGAGTCCCACTCAACACGATTGTTGTGATGAATACGATGCCAAGAAGAATTATGACATTGATTAAAATATTTATGAATTCCATCAAAATAAAGTTTTTATCACCATCATTCCCGGGAATTGTATCCCGTGCAGTCGCTGTGCCTTTTATGAGCACCACAAACATCTTAAAGACCACCACATCACCATCCCAAGTTCAACGAAGTGCGAAAAAAAAAACTTCCTCCCGCAGTAAACTTATAAATAATTAATTTAGCCATTTCAACACAAGACAATCACCGCTCCGGCCACGAACTCGCTCTTCTGGGAGCCAGCCGACAAGTCGTTGACATTCTAAAACTGATTCCACCCATTATCAACAGAAGTTGCCGTGCGTGAGAACGGGCAACGAGAAATAGCCAGACACCCACACTCCATCAACTTCGCTGCTTGGGAAAGTTTCCCGAAACCAAGTCCAAGTGTAATTGAATTTCAAGAGCAGCCATCCTCACTGTGAGAGTGAAAGATAATTTGAAAACTGACCACACTGAGTCCCCTGGCTGAAAGTAGGTTTTTAACCTTTCAACTTGATTGGAGCCGGAACGACCGCAACACTACACTCGGTGACATGGCAAGAAGGAATGTGTTTCGAATTCCAGCAGAGAATGTTCTTTCAAGTGGTGGCGACGCACTTGAGAGCGAATGCGAATGCCGCACTCTGATTGATTTCCTGGAAGGATGTGGTTGAAGTTTACAGACCACCTCCTATCGCTTGGAAGCCAGACAGTCAATGAGCTTGAAAGTTCATCAATTCATGGCTTGTTTGATAAGAAGGGGCAAAAAAAGACAAATTGATGGAATCCGTTTCTGGCAGAGTTGAAAGTCGATTGATCGCAAAGACACCTGTTGAGAGATACATTGATTCGGGCCGGGAACGGTGCAGTTGGCAGTGGGGATTTTTTTTCTGACTTCCTACTAAGCAACATTATCAAGAACAATCTCTACGGGTGGTAAATGAAACAGGAAGCATAACACGAGAAGGTCGGATCAAATGCAGTAACGGAAACAGTAATCCGGATTCAAATATCAAATATTACGATGCCTCGGGCTTGGTGATATCGTGTCCTTGTCGACTAGGCTATATGAATTCCGATGGCTGTGCATTCCAACCACATTTCAGCTGACCATCAAAAAGCGCCTTCTCATAAAAACGGCACCCTCGCCAAACAACCAAGTTCCAACTCGGGAAAACGTTTCCAAGGCTCAGCACGTGCAATTTGCCAGTTTCATTTAATTACATAACAATTATTCGGGTTTTGGTTTCAACAACACCTCGCAACTCCCCCGTCCACCCACCAAACACAAAACAGATGAAAACCCAAAAAGTTATGAAACATAAATCTTCTCCCATTCTGTGGCTTCATCGTGCACTGACTGCCACGGCACTCACGCAGTTTGATCCCATAATCGCATTACCTCCTCGCGGCCACTAGTTTCCAATCAAACATCATCATTATCGTCATCAGCATAATTACAACCGCGTTATTCGCGTGACAGCCAACAGCCAACCGATCTTTTTCCACCAAACTTACCCCCGACCACTCTCATCAACCGTAACCATGAAGAGATACGCGGGTTTCAACACGTGACTGGAGCTCATTAGCCCTCTCGGCGTTGCACCGCTCTTCGCGCCAACAAAGGCCTACATAGATGGGTGGATTGCGTTTTGCTATGACGACAACGAGGACAACGCATCGCACCCAATCATAAATCGTCTTGTCATAATTGACTTTTCGACATGTCACCGCTTCCTGGGTCGACAAACGTTGCCAGAGTGTCCTTACTTACGGTTCTATTCACTCACTTCGACTGACTGACAATTGTTGCAGCAAACAGGTTGATTAATAATGTCTTCCTTCTCCGCCGGTCGCTCTCTGTTTGCATCACCGACTGAGCAACAAGAAAGCAAATTTACCGCCCGTACTTTTACCCTAAGGTACTCGGAGGAAAGGACATGCCCCACCACACTCCCTATTAGCTGATTGGAAACGGTTCTCGATGAAGACTAAGTCGTCGTTGTCGACAACGGCAATGCGTTTGATGCAGCTCATTGTTCCGACTAGCAGACAAATAAATAATATTAATATCCACTTAATATTATTGCACCGCTCTGAATTTCCTTATTACTGGAAAAGGGTGGGATGGCAGCCTTGGCTCCAATCCACATCAATGGTTATCGGGGAGGGGGGGCTGCTGAAATGTTTTGAAAGTACTTGGGGAAATTGGTAGGAAATGGTAGATTGGATGATGAAAAGGGAGGATCATTACATTAGCAAAATGAGGTGTTGTTTGAACACGGACGTGTCAGGGGAGTTTGTTTGGTTTGCGAAGCCCCTGGGGTGCTGAAAGGCACCAAGACTGCTTAGGCAATTCTTGAGATTGAATCTGTTTTTTTGATTCCCTAAAGCGTGCTCGGAAATATTGTTTATAACTTTGTCGCGCCAGTGGTCTGATTCAACGTAAGAATTTCGTTCGGTGTATGGTTTAGCCACAGACAGACGTTTGACTTCATCTCATGTAAAAACATGGCCGCCTTCAAGATATCAAGTAGCAATAACCAAACAGATGGCGCCACAGAGAGTGTTTATTTATCTAGAATAGGACCTGCCAGCTGTTAGAAACCGGCACCATTCGATTTCTGAGAGTTTTTCACATAAGATATGTTCTTAAAATATAGCGGCAATTGTAGTTATCGGAGTAAAAACTGAAAAAAACACACTTTTTTAGGGTAAAATGAGGCGAAATAAACTATTGCTCGCCCTCTGCACAGCATGAAACTGGCACCATTCGATTCCTCAGAGTTTTTCACGTAAGATATGTTCCTTTTCAAACAGCAAAAACTACAGCGGCAATTGTAAGTTATCGGAGTAAAATATGAAAAAAAATCACATGTTTAGGATGAAATGGAATTAGAAATAGACCATTTATCGACCCCGGCACAACTGTATGAAACCGACACCATTCGATTCCTGAGAGTTTTTCACATAAGATATGTTCCTTTTCAAGCGAAAAACGCAGCGGCAATTGTAGTTATCGGAGTAAAAACTGAACGAACACACCGAATTAGGGTGAAATGGGGCAAAATGGGCCATTTCAAATACTCTGCACAGGATGAAATTAGTGGCAGTCGATTTATTGGCGTTTTACCTATAGAAAAACATCAGTTTCATGTACAGAAACCAGTGGATTTGAAATAAGTCCAACTACAGCTTCGATGATGCCCACTGTGCAATGCTCGGGATTCTTAAAGAGAAACGATCCTGCAGCCTGGCTCCATGGAAAGATGCATTGCCACTTCGCATTTCCAGAGTAATAAAATCTCAGTTATTGTAAACATTTCATATGTAAAACTAATTTTACCATGTTTTGCTGCGTCGTAGAAAGCATGCGGATAATGTTTTGTTATTGTTTATTTGATAAGTTGATAATTAAAACCCAAAAAATAAAATCTTGACTAGCTGAGTCGAATGTTACATACATCGCTCGGTACTCCGGGCCTTGGACCAACAGTCGATTCTCAAAGCGATCTGTACACCCTTCTTTTGTGAAAAGGGTGAAAAAAGTGATTACACATATTGGCATAAATCATTAAAATCATTATAATGACGTAAGGAAATATCGTCTGAATTTCATTAATTGAAAAAAACATGAAAATTGTAGTCGACACAAAAATAATAAAAACTGGACATTTCTTTAATTATTTCAAAATTTTATTTTATATATATACTAATTCTTAAAACAATAACATATCGTTTTGTCACCCTTCTTTCATCATAAAAAATTGAAAATCGGTTCAGAAAGTTATGAATTAAAAAAAAAAAATATATTTTCTAAAATTTCGTTTTTTGGACCACTCTATTTAAAATGGATCACTCTAATGACAAAATGAAAAATTCGAGTCATATTTTTTTTCGAAAAGGAACAAACCTACCTTATATTGCAGAATTTTAAGATCCACTTCATCGTTTTGGTTTCGAATTGCTGAATTATCAAATTTTACGAATGTTCCGGGACAACTAAGGAAGACCATGACACGGCCACTAAGATTGTTCTCCACATCGCTTTGCTTCTTATATTTTATGTACAAATGGTTTTTGAAAGAATAGTATCGCTTTAAGACTAGACTAATGAATTCACCATTTTATCGGATGTTCCGGATACTCCACGAGGCCATAAAGTGGCCAAATCTCAAAATTGTGGCCTAATTTAAACGACAATTTAGATAACATTTTTAAAATCAGCGGCAAAAAATTACTTGGAAACACATACCATTGCTGTGTTAATTCCATTTTTAGACTTTTTTCCGCCTTTTGTATGGAATGGAATGCTGTGCACCGTCGAGTTAAGGGCGATACAGTAAAAATTTGGTCAATATCAACTTGACGTATTTCTTTCAATTTTACCTTTAAAAACCACAGAACACCCCTCATTTTGAAGGTGTGTGTGTGTAGAATGTTGCTCCTATTTTGATTTTGGAATTCACTCTTCAGTTGTCAAAATGCCGTCCAGGCAAGAAGAGCAGCGTATCAAATTTTTACTCGCGCATCGCGAAAATCCGGGCTACTCGCACGCAAAGTTGGCAAAATCGCTAAAAGTTGCCAAATCAACCGTTACAAATGTAATTAAAGTGTTTGGGGAACGTTTGTCGACAGCCCCGAGAGTCTGGATCGGGGGGAAATCGAAAACCGGAAGCCGCTGAGACGACAAAGAGAGTTGCCATTAGTTTCAAGCGAAACCCTAACCTATCTCTCCGAGATGCCGCAAATAAGCTGGGTGTATCGTCTGGAACCGTGCATCGAGCCAAAAAGCAAAGGCGGACTATCGACAAACAAGAAGGTAGTGACTCCAAATCCGATGATAAACAAAATACGACGGCCAAAGCGCGATCCCGGAGGCTGTACACGACGTTTATGACGAAGTTTGACTGCGTGAGAGTGGACGACGAAACCTACGTCAAAGCCGACTACAAGCAGCTTCCGGGACAGGAGTTTTATACGGCAAAAGAAAGAGGAAAGGTAGCAGATATTTTCAAGCACACGAAACTGTCAAAGTTCGCAGAGAAATATCTGGTTTGACAAGCCATCTGTACCTGTGGCTTGAAAAGCAGCATTTTCATAGCTTTCGGGACTGTCAACCAAGAAATTTGCATGAAAGAGTGTTTGAATAAACGCGTTCTGCCTTTCCTGAAAGAAACACGGTTGTTCCCGTACTGTTTTGGCCGGATTTGGCATCTTGCCATTACGGTAAAAAGGCCATGAGTGGTACGCCGCCAACAACGTGCAGGTGGTTCCCAAGGACAAGAACCCTCCCAACACACCAGAGCTTCGCCCAATTGAGAAATACTGGGCTATTGCCAAGCGGAACCTAAAGAAGACCAAAAAAACTGCTAAGGACGAGCAGCAGTTCAAGGCAAACTGGCTTTCTGCGGCGAAGAAGGTGGACAAGGTGGCTGTGCCAAATCTGATGGCCGGGGTCAAGCGTAAAGGCCGGCAATTCGGATTTGGAAAAGCGGAAGCCTAACTGAATATTTTTCTCGAATTTTATACTAATTGAACTTGAAAAAAAGAAATTTAATTTGATTTTTTAAATAAACGATTTCACCGATTTACACGCGTTTTCCTTGACCAAATTTTGACCGTATCACCCTTTATGTTACAATTAGGCAGTCTGTTGTTGGTTTGACCGTGTTGCTAGTAGTCACTGCTTTTTCACTTTTTCATTTGTGACAACTAGAACAAATGCGGAAATAAAAGTTCACTTTTGCAGTGGTTTATGTTTAAATCAGTTTGAAATGAAGTGCAAAGTGATATATTGTGGTCGCAATGACGTGTCACATCAGGTTCATCGGTTCGGGAGAGCAATCGTTTTCTGAGAGTGGATTAAGGCCTGCATTGGGAACGCAAGCGAGGAAGACATTCTTTTGCTAAAGCTTTCACCCCACAGCAGAATTTGCTAGCGATAGCATCAATAGAATTCAATGAAACCTCGTAAATTTACGTTTAGTTTGATGCAGCTTCATTTCTCGAACGGCAAAGAAATGCCAATTGAACTTGGGATGATGCTCCAATCGCCGTCACTCCGCAGGATGAAGAGTGACAGGAAAGACCAAAAATAAGCTTAAAAAGATTCAAAAGTAACGTGTATAATTTTTTTGAATTTTTGATACCATCCTTTTCTTCCCTGTAAGGGTGATTTTGTATTCTTAGAGCTTTAAACTCGTGGATATCTTCATTTAAAATATTGACACTTTTCAAACGTTTACTTTATTGAACCAAGTATTTGGTACCAAGTACAAAAATCTTGAAAAATAAGAGCGTTCCGGATAGAGTGAGTGGTTTTTGAACTCTAATAACTCTCGTTCAACTGAACACAACGGCTTAATTCATACACCATTTGATTAGAAACACTTAAAAAATTTTGCATTGAAATTACAATTAAGTGCTATTTTTTTACTTACTTTGCTCCCATACAAATCTCCATATGGAACAGGTTGAAAATATGTTTTCTCTATCCGGGTCCTCAAAAACGCGTAACAAATGGTTCAAATGGGCTTCTTCTTTTTATTTCATTTAGTTTTATTCAATGTTGAATACAGAAATAGCCACACCCCTCAGCTGCAAAATTATTTTGCTTTGTTGCCTGTGTGTTGTTGTTGGTATCTGCTTTCATAATCTGAGGCCGGTCCCCTCTTTATAATTTTGTTCCGTACTGTATTTTCGTGCCTCTCTTCATTCAGGGCTATGCTATCAACCGGAAATGATTTCAGTTTTTGACACGAGATCTCAGCTGGTGGTACGGACAGGGCTTTATCCACCCGCCACAGTCCACCCGGTTGTGTTCTGGGAGACAGAGTCTTGCAAGACCGGCTATTCGGACCTTTACCGGTTTCCATGTCTGCCCAATGCAATGATAACATTTCGGGTCACTGAAAACTGGCCATTCGGCCCTTATGAAATCATTTTGGTTCGTCTCGCGTGCTATATACTAAAGACTGTATTCGATGAAATTTTGACACACGCAATTGTTAGTTTGGCAGTTCGCAACTTTTTAGCGTGTGGATAAAAATTATTGAAATTTTAACTGTCAATTGTGTCAATTTTTTGTGTCAATTGTGTAATGAGTTTCGTGAAAATCGGTCGAGTGATTTCAGTGATGGAGTCGAATGAAGAAATAGTGCGCCAACAAATTTTGGGAACTTCTACTTCGAAAACCCAAACACTTCTCATCGATGGATCGGAAAACAGCTCGGAATCGCACATTCAACCGGATCAAAACGTTCAAGGACCGTACGACAACCAAGCGGAAAAAATGGTAGTGGCAAAAAGCGTGGCACATCAAAATCCGAGAAGGCCAGGATGGTAGTGAACCAATTTAAGCGTTATCCCAACATTTCGATCAGGGATGTTGTGAAAAAGGCGAAAGTTTCAGTTTGTTTTGTGCAGAAAAC
Source organism: Aedes koreicus (assembly GCA_024533555.2). Taxonomy (NCBI): domain Eukaryota; kingdom Metazoa; phylum Arthropoda; class Insecta; order Diptera; family Culicidae; genus Aedes; species Aedes koreicus. The sequence continues at coordinate 30,740 of JAHHFK020003187.1, read as the reverse complement.
AATGAAACGTTCTGGATTACATGTGTTCAAGCTCCATAAAGCACCGAACCGGAGCGATAACCAGAACTCGGTGGCCAAAACTCGTGCAAGAAAACTGTATAGGGAGTGGCTCACAAAACCGTTCAGCATTGTGATGGACGATGGGACCTACATTAAAGCCGACACCAAACAAATACCAGGACAGGAACACTACGTCGCCACCTCTAAGTTGGCCGTTCCGAAGAGTGTACGGAAGAAGAAACTGTCGAAATTTGCCGTACAAATTCCTTTGTCTGACAAGCGATCTGCGGATGTGGCAAAATGAGTCAGCCCTTCATCACCTCTGAGACCGTCAACGGACAAATCTACAAGGACGAATGCCTCCAAAAACGACTTCTGCCCTTCTTGAGATCTCACGATGGCCCGACACTTGTTTTGGTCGGATTTGGCATCTTGCCACATGCCTATGTCTTAGATACAAAGATACAAAGATACAATTGTACAAAGATAATAATGTAGTTTTTGTACCAAAAGATGTCAACCCTCCAAACACTCCGGAACTTCGCCCAATTGAAACATTTTGGGCAATCATGAAGGCAAAGCTCGTTAAAACTCCAAAACTGATAGAAAATGAACTTGAACTAAAGAAAGTGTGGTTAAAAGTAAGTAAGCAAGTCGGTCCTATCATTGCCCAAAATTTGATGAGAGGGGTCAAGGCAAAAGTGCGGGCATTTGGGTTGGGAGAAGAGGTTCAATAAACCAATGACGTCAAAACTTAACCATTTAGTAGTACTTATTTCCAGAAAGTTTGAAAAGAATCGAGCGCAAGGAAACTTTTTGGTGACCTATTTTGTGTGTCCAAATTTCATCGAATACAGTCTTTAGCGTTGAATAGCATGGCCCAGAAAGATGAGGATCACGAAAGTGCAGTATGGAGCAAAATTCATAAGAAGGGACGGGTCCAAAGCAAAATTACAGAAATATTTTATTGACATTTTAATCAACCATATGTGTAATATATGTGTACGTATTCATTAGACGATACTATTATTACTATAAACCAATGCGGTCCTACGTGAACCATGCGGTTATATCTCTAATACTACCAACCACTATTTTTTTTTCAATGGGATTACTGTGTAAACATATCTGGCAACACTGGAGTGACCCCCGTATCAAAGCAAACATAAATTTATAAGAGGGAATCTCTTTCTGAGCTGGCAGGTCCTGTTCTAGGTTTTTATTGGTAAGGTAAAAATGAGTTGCCTATCAGACTGTCAGATTTAATGTAGAAATAAAGACACTACCCAAGCAACTCACCAGTTTTATAACGGTTGAACATATTTTGATTTGACTAGATTTGGTTGTAAAGAAGCTTATTCGACATAAAATCATGAAGATGTGTTACACGGGTAGGCGGCGGCGCTACTGTGCTAGTTAATTCCAACGTAATTAGATTTTAAATTTTCTACAACAAATTTGAATCGTTTTGTTCGAGCTTGAATGTCTGTCTGCGGTTTAGCTGTCAGTAGATCTTTTCACATTCGCGTCAACACCTGCATATCGTTAACTTTCAAATTGAAGTATTGAACATTGGGTCACGGCAACAGGAACTGCGAAATCTTATATTGGACAAATGGTTTCAAACGCAGAAAACTGTCGTGAATTCGGTCGGCGTGACGCAACAAATGCTGTTCAATGTCATCAGCAATTTTTTACAAACCAAAACGGTTCAAAGAAGCCAACCAAGCAGTCGAAAAGTGGAACTCGCAACAAACAAGATGAGAAACAAGTGGTGAATGTATAAAAGAGGAAGCCCAACATGTCTGTTAGAGATGTTGCCAAAAAAGTTGATGTAGCTAAGTCAATTGTGCAGGACATTAAAGGAAGATGTGGACTGAGGTCATTCAAAGCCCAGAAGAAACCTCGTCAAGATGAAAAAGGGCTTGGAAAAGCGAAAAAACGGTCTCGAAAGTTATAAAGCTCGATTCAATATAAATCTGGACGCACGGTTTAATAAACCACCGCGTCCCTGGTGGTTGGAACAAAAAACGTTTGACAAGCATTTGTTGATGTTTCATTGACAAAGAAATTGGTGAAAAGTTTTCTCGATTGATCGACGCATCTCGAAATTACGGATCATGGAACTTGAGAAAAGAAAATTAATTGTGCACAAACATCTAGAGAATCCTTCGTGGTCTGCCTCAAAAATAGCAAAAGTGTTAAAATTCCAAAGTCAACGGTGTGTCTTGTAATCAAACGTTACAAGGATACTCTGAGTGTGGATAGAGCACAGCGCATCTATCATAAAAGTGGCACTAGGGACAAAGAGGGAGTGTACATGGAAGGCAACCCAGTGTCTCCAAAAGTGATTTGGCAAAGAAATAGATTCCAACTTTTCCACCGTGCGTAACATCCTTTCAAGAGAAGGATATAAGTTTTTTTGTGCCAGTAAACATCCGAATCGCTCCCTGAAACAAAATTTAGTGGCCAAAAAGCGAGCACGATTACTATACGAACGAGTTTTGACGAAATTTGATGGTTGTATTTTAATGGATGACGAAACATATGTCAAAATGGATTATAAACAAATCCCCGGACGAAAATTTTACCTGGCAACTGGTCGTGGGGATGTCCCTTCCAGGTATAAATTTGTTTTTGCTGATAAGTTTGCTCGGAAACTAATGATTTGGCAAGGAATCTGCAGTTGTGGCCTTAAAACCAAGGTTTTCATCACATCTCACACAATGACGTCGAAGGTTTACATTAAAGAGTGTCTGAAAAAGCGGATTTTACCCTTCATTCGGCAACACAAGACCAACGTTATGTTTTGGCCGGATCTAGCCAGCTGCCACTACTCTAAGGAGGTACTAGAATGGTATGCTGCAAACAATGTTAATTTCGTCGCCAAAGAGATTAATCCTCCGAATTGCCCTGAGTTCAGACCGATCGAAAAATATAGGGCAATTGTCAAGCGAAAATTTTGAGGATGCAGTAAAGAAGTGACAAATGCACAACAAATGCGTTTAAAGTGGAATAAGTTCGCCGGTACAGTGTCACCAGCGACTGTGCAGATCATGATGGCATCGATCACAAGTAAAGTGCGACAGTTCGTTCGAAACGGTGAAATGTAATAACTTGTTATATATCGTTTGAAAGCTGAATAAATACCCTTTTGTTTGACGTTTTGATCAACCATGTATGTTGTTTAATTCTTGAGTTATGATCACTTGAATGCGTCCAAATTTACTTTGAATCGAACTTATGCTTCGTTGTTAACTTCATGCAGTGGTCCGTAGATCCCTCCGTAGATTTCAGAAACACATATACAGGTTGCATCGTACAGGACGATGAAACATACGTGAAGGTTGACTTTTCACAAATCCCTGGTAATATATTCAATACTACGAAGGACAGAGGAAGCCTACCCAGGTAACCAATAAGCATTAGCATATGCAGTAAATCAATCCTAAATCTGCATTTCAGATGCTACAAGCATTAAAGGGTGTTTCGTTCAAAATTTGGTCGACTTAAACTTGACGCATTTCCTTTCATCGTGCATTAAAAAATCTTGCACACCCCTCATTTTGAAGAGGTGTGCGTGTAGCATCATGCCTCTATTTTGATTTTGAGATTAGCACTTCAGTTATCAAAATGTCGTCGAAGGAAGAGAAGTAACGCATCAAAATTTGCACGTGCATGGCGAAAATCCAAACTACTCTCACGCCAAGTTGGCGAAATTGTTGAATGTGGCTAAATCAACTGTTACCAACGTATTAAAAGTGTTCGGTGAACGTTTGTCGACAGCCAGGAAAGCTGGATCGGGGGAAATCGAAAGCCGGGGGCCACAGCGACGACAAAAAGAGTTGCCCGCTGTTTCGAGCGGAACCCCAACTTCTCCGTCTGAGATGTCGCAAAGAAGCTGGGAGTGGTGCCTTCAACCGTGGATAGAGCTAAAAACGAGCTGGACTGCCGACTTCCAAAAAAGTGGTGACTCCAAATCGCGACGATAAACAAAACACGTCGGCCAAAGCACGATCGCGAAAGTTGTACACGACGATGCTGACGAAGTTTAATTACGTGGTATAGAACGATGAAACTTACGTCAAGGCAGACTTTAAACAGCTTCTTGGACAGGAATTTGATACGGCAACCGGACGGGGAAAGGTGGCAGATATTTTCTAGCATATTCAACTGTCAAAGTTCGCGAAGAAATATCTGGTTTGGCAGGCCATCTGTACCTGTGGCTTGAAGAGCAACGTTTACATTGCGACCGAAACCGTCAACTAGGAAATTTATCTGAGCGAGTGCGTACAAAAACGTCTACTGCCTTTCCTGAAGCGACACAATTGTTCCGTTCTATTTTGGCCGGATTTGGCATCTTGCCATTACGGAAAAAAGGCCATGGAGTGGTATGCTGCCAACAACGTTCAAGTGGTGCCCAAGGACAAGAACCCTCCCAACAAGCCAGAGCTCCGCCCAATCGAACAATATTGGACCATCGTCAAGCGGAACCTAAAGAAGACTCAAAAAGCTGTTGCGAGCGAGAAACAGTTCAAGGCAAACTGGCGTTCTGCGGCGAATTAAGTGGACAAGGTGACTGTACAAAATCTTATGGCAGCTGTTAAACGAAAGAGCCGGCAATTCGCATTTGGTAAAAAGGAAGCTAAGCTGAATATATCTCCTGTATTCTGTATTAACTGAACTTGAAAAAGAAAAAGAATTTGACTTATTAATAAAAATTTTAATCGACTCACACACATTACTGTTTGACCAAATTTTGATCGGAACACTTTTTATTAGCATTATATCAGCATCTTTAATGCTATCTGTTGAAAGTGTGATTTCAAATTTATTTAAATGCCATAATAAGCATTCCGAATGCAAAATATCATTGATGAAGCATTATCATAGCATTGCAGTAAAGCAGCCGTATATTGGGCCAAAAGCGGCATATATGTTGCATTTAAGGTGACTTAATTGCTTGATAGGCTACCGTAAAGATGCTTTGGAACTGTTATTGGTTACCTGGGTAGAGTCTTAGTTTAAAGAACAGAAGATAGATACATTTGCATTTGAAAACATCTCGGCAAGCCATCTGTGCGTGCGGTAGAATCAGCTAACCATTTATCTCAACCGGGAATATTAACAGTGCAATCTACATCAAAGAGTGCCATCAGAAACGCCTATTGCCACTACTCAGCATCAGTCCAATGTAAAGTGGATAAAATATTGACCGCTTGAAAAGAAAAAAAAAAAAAAAAACCTAAAATTTCTGTTCCTCAATCTCATAATTGACTTCCTCAGCTGTTCAGTCAGAAATTCACAAAGAAACAGTGTCAATCGTCAATTGTTAACTTCCCAGTTAATAAATCATATGTGTACATTTGTTTGAAAATTAGGATGAGAAAAGCCTTATCCTCCAACTTTATGTGCAGCTCATATTGTGCTTTTCGAAAACAAATCTGATGAAACCTTATTTTGTGAATTATTAGCTTTAGCATTAAAGATTGGACTCGGAAAAAATGCGACGCTTTGTTTTTGGGTGTAACTTTTTATCACGTTGGTAAAAATTAATGAAATTTTGGGTAATACTAGTTTAGAGTAATATGTTTATGTGTGCAACATTTTTAATCGCGATCTGTCAAGTAGTTTTCAAGCTACGCCAGCAAATCTTGGGCGCGGTGATCGATAATCCTGGTCAGTCGCACAGATGGATCGGCAAAAGGCTTGGAATCCACCATCCCACCGTGTCCCGCGTTGTGAAGATGTTCCAGGAGACGAAGACCATCGAGCGCGCCGCTGGTACCGGCCGAAAACCGAAAACGGAATACCCAGAGAAGGCGTGGAAAATAAAGCAGTACTTTAAGAATAACCCGAACCTTTCCACCCGAGACGTGGCCAAAAAGGTCAATTTGTCGAAGTGGTTCGTCCAGCAGACCATGAAGCGGGCTGGGCTACGTGTTTTTAAGGTCAGGAAGGCGCCAAACCGGACTGACAAGCAAATCACGGTGGCCAAATTGCGTGCGCGGAAGCGGAAATCCCCGGCCTCGAATTTTTTGTCGGTACGTCCCGCATGGAGGTTCCGGAAAAGTTCCGGAAGAGAAATATGGACAAATTCGCGAAGAAGTACCTGTTATGGAAGGCGATCTGCGAGTGCGGATGGTACAGCAAGCCGTTCGTTACAACCGACACCATAAACGGGCAGATTTATCGAGAGGAATGCTTGCAGAAGCGCTTGCTGCCCTTCCTCCGCTCTCACCTTGGTCCCACGCTGTTCTGGCCGGATCTCGCTTCGTGCCATTACACCAAGCCTGTTATGGTTTGGTACGAAGCAAAGGGTGTTAATGTGGTCCCGAAGGAGGCGAACCCGCCAAATACACCAGAACCTCGTCCGAACGAAAAGTTTTGGGCGGTAATGAAGAAGAAGTTGAAGTAAAGCGGAAAAACATTCAAAACCGATGAAGCTTTGAAGAAAAACTGGGAGAACTTGTGTAAGGAAGATGGACAAAGCCTCGCCCAAGATCTCATGAGCAGTGTTAAGAGAAATGTACGAGCATTCAGCTTGGGGGAGGAAATTCAAGAAATAAATTATGCCAAAACATAGTTAATATATAGTTATTTAATCCCTGAAAATTTTAGAAGTATCCGATTTAAAATGAATTTTTGGTGATCATTTTTGTGTCTCATTTTTTCCGAGTCCAGTCTTTAATCCACCTTCGGATCTCACGGTTGTTATCGTTGTCCGCAGTAACCAGTGAGCCGAGATAGACAAATTCATCGACTGCCTCAAACTCATCGCCGTCGATCGTTACACTGCTGCCCAGTCGGGTCCTGTCGTGCTCGGTTCCGCCTGCCAGCATGTTCTTCGTTTTGGACGTATTTATCTTCAACCCAATCTTCTCTGCTTCGCGCTTTAGTCTGGTGTACTGCTCTGCCACCGCCTCAAATATTCTGCCGACAATATCTACGTCATCGGCAAAGCAGATAAATTGACCGGATCTGTTGAAAATCGTGCCTCGCATGTTAAACGCCGCTCGTCGCATAACACCTTCAAGAGCAATGTTGAACAGGAGGCAAGAGAGACCATCACCTTGGCGAAGCCCCCTGCGGGATTCGAATGAACTCGATAATCCACCCGATATCCTCACACAGCACTGGGTTCCATCCATCGTAGCCTTGATAAGTCGGGTCAGCTTCCCCGGAAAGCTGTTCTCGTCCATGATCTTCCATAGCTCACATCGGTTAATTGTATCATATGCGGCTTTGAAGTCGATGAATAGATGATGCGGATGGGACTCTATATTCACGGCACTTTTGGAGGATCTGCCGCAAAGTGAAGATTTGGTCCGTTGTAGACCGTCCTTCGATGAAGCCGGCCGGATAACTTCCCACAAATCTATTTACTAGTGGCGACAGTCGCTGGAAGATGGTTTGCGCAAAATCACATCGATAAGCCATTAGACTTCTGGAAACAGGTTTTCTGGAGTGATGAGAGCAAGTTCGAGCTCTTTGGTCGTTAACAGAGGGCACGAGTCTGGACAAAACTTGGAAAGAAACTTGCAGGTAGATATTTTCAAAAAACAGTGAAGGACGGAGTTGGCAACATCATGGTGTGAGGGTACTTTTGGTGGTCTGGGGTTGGAAATCTTGTCAAAATAGATAGAACAATTTTTTTTTGTGTTTATTTCTGACACTTTACACCAGAGGTGCATTCGTGTCCAGTTTTGGTGGATGCTTCGACTTGTTCGTCTTGGCGTAGCTGTTGTATATGCTCCAGCTAGAATCCGCTTTCTCGTTCGCTGTGTTAGTTTTCATCATCATTACAATTTTCTTCTTTTTCATCATCATTAATCATCATTACAATCTTTTAAATATTCTTCGTCAACTTTTCATCTTCTTCGTCTACTCTTATATCTTCTTCAAGTTCTTTATCATCTTCGCTTTTCTTCATCTTTTCCTTTTTCGCATTCTTTTCTTATCTGTATTTACTACTGTTTCTCTTATTACTTCCTATACTACTATCCTCTCAGTTACCATTATTACTTTTTTTTGGCTTGCTTTCCCATCCTCTAGTATAGGTGTTTTTCTATTTCATTTATCACCCACTTTCCATCATTCTTCATTCGCAATTATTTGTATTGCTAACGTTTTGTTCTTGCTTTTTGTTCGTGCTCCGGTTTTATTCCCGTTCGTCTTCCGATTATCTCTTCCTATTCTCGCTGTGTTTACCTTATACAATTGCTCATATTTTAAGTTGTTTCTTTGTTCCCTATTTGTCCTGCGTCTTTACAATTTTCGATATAACCCGGTCTGCCGCAAAAAATGCAGTAGATTGCTTGTGTTTTCCTCCGAGTTATCTAAGGCATCTCGAAGGCTTGTCGCACTAATACTATGCTCTTGCCGTTGATCGACGTATTTTCTGCAATAGAGAATTACGTGTCGTACATCCAACACCGTTCTACAGCAGCTGGGTGGAGGTTCTTTTTTTAATAGAAACGTGTGGGTCAGCCGTGTATGACCAATCCTTAGGCGTGTTAATACTCGTTGGTCACTGGTGCACCCACGATCCGTCCACTTATGTGTGTCGCATTTTATCTTCCTCAGTTTCGCTTCCCTGGATTCATACCACTGACTGTTCCATCGTTGCCTTATCGCTTGTTTTACCGCTCTCAGTACATCTTCGCCTGGGATTGGGACGACAATTGGCGGCTGTTCTCTTGCCTCATTTGCCAGCCGGTCTGCTTTAGTGTTACCGTTGATGCCGGAGTGTCCAGGGATCCAACACAAACGGTGGTTTGTTTTGTGCGGCTTGCTCCACTTCTTGGATCCATGGGTGTTTGGAAGTTCCCATTTCCAAGGCCTGGAGGCACGATGCGGAGTCTGTGATGATCGTCAACTCGTTAGTTACGTTCGGGATCGATATTGCTCTCTTGCTGGCATACGCCTCTGCGGAAAAAAACACTGCACTCTTCTGGTAGGCTGTACATTAGCGATAGTCCGTTGCCGTGCACTGCAGCTCCTACAGTGTTTTCACCTTTAGAGCCGTCTGCGTATAATACTGTTGATCGCTGGAACCGTGTCGCGAGTAGTTGTTGTACTACCGGGCGAACTTTCTCAGGTGGGTCACCGGCTCAAACAGATTTCTTCACGTCCCACATGATCGACGGTTTGCGTGCATGCCATATACGGTTGGTTTGTCTTGCCACTGGAGCAACTACGGGGAGTGCAGCATCCGTTAACTCTACAAGGCGCTCCGACGCTCGTTGAATCAACGGAAGGGTGTTATTGTTCCGGTCCTTCGTCAGTATTCGGATGGCTGTGCCACCAGCAAATCTAATGGTAAAGTACCCGTTTCAGCCATAACGGAGTTCATAGGATTGGTGACGAAAGCTCCGGATGCGAATCGAATCATTTTGTTGTAAGCCGGGGCAAGGTGTTGCAGAGCAGCCGGCCCTCCTCGGCTGACTATCCCGATCCCGTACGTCAATTTTGCCGTCACTAATGCCGAGCCCACTTGGAGTAGTGATTTACGATTGCCACGTGGTAGTTTGGCACCGATCATACGCATTATCCGTAGACGGGATTCACAGGCTTTCTTTACCATTTGGCAATGAGGCTTGAACGATAGTGTCCGATCAAGGGTTACACCCAGGATACGTAGTCGGTTGGTCTTCGGGACGGGTACACGATCGATAACGATGTCACTCGCTGGATTCCGACGTGCGTTTGGACTGCAGTAGAAGGTGTGTGACTTTATAGCTGATATGCTGAATCCTACACTTTTCGCCCATTTATCGACAGCACTGACGGCATACTGTAGTTTGCGATGTAGTTCATCAGTTTTCGCCCGTCGCACTACAAGAAGGATGTCGTCTGCGTACAGATGTATTTCGACCCCTCTTGGAATCACCCGGAAGACAGGCTGCATAGCAATAAGGAATACCGTTACATAAAGTACTGATCCTTGTGGTACTCCATTTTTCAGCGGGTATTTCGTCGATGTGTGGCCACCTACGGTCACCTGGAATGTCCGCTCCGAGAGGAAGCTTTGCATCATGTTGATCATCCTGCCACCTATTTTCCAAGATTTTAAGGTGCGCAGTGTCGCATGTCGCCAGGTTTTGTCGTACGCCTTCGATAGATCCAGCGAGGCTATCAGACAGTGTTCATCCTGATTTGGTAGTGACTTCTCCAACTCGGTAAAATATGTGCTCGTACCGTATCCTGCACGAAACGCATGTTGACGTTTGTCGAGCCGTCCGTTCAGCTCCAGTTCCGTAGTCAGTCGTCTATTGATAATTCGCTCGAACAGCTTTGCCATACAGCTGGTGAGCGATATGGGACGGAAGGCATCCGGTCCTGTATCAAGGCAGTGCGGTTTTGGAATCAGAACGACAATAGCATTCCGTCAGCTATCGGGGAACACACCATTATGCCAGATTCGGTTTAGTAGCTCAAGGAGTGTTATTTTTACGGATAAAGGAAAACGAGGCACCTCGCCCTTTGTCGAGAGCCCACAGGAGTTCGTTGAGCGTTATATCGATGTAGTACACTTCATCGGTGTTGGGCGAAAAACCTATGGACTCTCGTTCTGTTGCTGCCTTTGGCATCTGAAAGGATGGAGGGTAGCTAGAGTTCGCTGATCTCTCGCTGTAGAATGTTGCCAGTTCGTCCGCTGCTTCTTCGGGGTTGTCCGTGAGTCCGTCCACTCGCTTGAGTACTATAGTACGCTGTTGTCGACTGCCACGCAGAGTGTTTACCGTTCGCCATAATTCGGTCGTCGTGCTTCTCGGGGATATTCTGGCCACAAAGTTTTCACATGATTGCTCCTTTGCCTGCTTGATTACGTTTCGGGCCACTGCTCTCGCTTCCTGGAATCTTGCCAACGCTCCAGAATGGTGTGGGTAGATATCGGCAATCTCCGTAAGGATCGAAGGCACTTTCGCCGTCTACTTCCGTGCTTCACGTATGAAACTATTGGAATGGCCACCTCAAAGCCCGGCCTTGAATCCTATCGAAAATTTGTGGTCTATTCTGGATCAAAACATTGACAAAGAAGACGTGACCAACCGTGACAAACTATTCGAAGCTTTGGAGAAGGCCTGGATGAATTTAAACCCTCAACACATCCGAAATCTCGTCGAAATTATGCGACGAGGCCTGCAAGCCGTTATTGAGGCGCGAGGTGGTCATACTAGGTATTGATTTTAGCAATAAGCAATTAAAGTCATGAATTTTTTAAGTGCGTACTTTATTTTGTCCATAAAAAAACGAACAATCACCTAATAAACCTTGTTTTTTTTTTGAAAATTTCACTCTCAAAGCTCAAATCAATCTACATTCCGAAAATACATATGTAATCGTAATTTTCGTCAAAAGATATCGAAATGTTATCTTTCATAGTTGCTGGATAATATGACAAATTATGGAAATATGGAAGGTGCGTACTTTATTTTGTCCAGTACTGTAGCATGATGCAAGAAATTCAATGATGGAATGCAAACCTGGAAGGTGGGTTAATTACTGAGAAAATAATTTTCATAGAATTCTATTCACGATCCCTCGTTAAGCTGATTAGACCAAAACATTAACCTTTTCTCCGAACTTGCTGCAACCCTTGGGCAGTCGACGCAAGTACCCCACTTTCGCAGAGACAGTCTGAAATTTACCATTGACGTCACTTTCTGTCTTTTGCTGGTGAAGAACATGAACGGGAGTGTGTCGAGGGTTAAACCAATAGCAGACATCCAGCCATTCGCTACAGCAACGCCCAACAATGGAATCGGCCGGGAGAAAGATGGACTAGAACTTGTGCCTCTTGGACACGCGGACGCGTTGACAGCCTCAACTGTGCCCCGAAATAAGGAGCCTACTAAAAGTCGGCGCCCGCCTTGCTGGTGAAACTAGGCACTAAGTGCCTTGAGTGCTAGTTGTCTCAGAGCCAGAAGACGCGTGCAAATAGTAGTGATTTAAAAAATCAGAGGCCAGGACTGTTGACGATATTAATGTGTGAAATTTGAGATGATCCAACATATACACGGCGGGATAATTTAGCTCAATTTTGAATAGTCTTTGACTCACTTTCATCAAAAGTGGAGTCACTCATATATGAGTAAATGTGACTGGAATTGACAAGTCGACATATCTAAAACATCGATTTGATTTAAGTCGGTGTCTTAGATATGACGACTTGTCAATCCCAGTCACATTTACTCATATATGAGTGACTGCACTTTTGACGAAAGTGAGTCAAAGACGATTCAAAATTGAGTTAAATTGTCCCGCCGTGTACGAAAGCAAAGGATACCGGCGAGCCATTTAAACTCAGTTTTGAGTCGTTTTTGACTCACTTTCGTCATTAGTGGAGTCACTCAAATTTAAGTAAATGTAACTGGGATTGACAAGTCGACAAATGATTTGAGTCGATGTTTTTGATTTGCCGGCTTGTCAATACCAGTTACATTGTACTCAAACTTGAGTACTCCACTAATTACGAAAGTGAGTCAAAAACGACTCGAAAACAGAGTGTGATATGGCTGGCCGTGTAAATGACAGATTATACAAATAGAGAGGCTGAAAAATATCGAACGTAAAGCGTTGTATTCTACACTGTTTGTCCAATAGCCAAACATTTGTCATAGGCAGATAGGTATTTGACAAACATCTATGATATCTGACAGCTGTCTAGCTGCCTATGCCAAATAGTTGGCTATTGGACAAACAGTGTAATACAAGCTTAAGAAAGAAATCACGAGTGGACAAAGGTGGAAGTTTTCGTCATATAACTCGTCTCTGATAAGTTGATTGGACGATATTCAATTAAACAAATTGACTTCCATAAACTCCAACCAAACCTTAAGACACCACTGTGTCCAAGCTCGAGGTTCTGCTCTGGTTGTGAGAAGTAAGTTCTTGTTAGATAAGAGGGTTTGTTCGCCCAAGATTCCAGACGTTGCGGTGGTTTCAATCAATATAATATGAACACGTAAGCACACGCTCTTCTTCCTCAGCCCATTCCAACTTAGCCTTGTCATATTTGTGCAGGTGGAAGGTGCTGATTGTGTTGCGAGTGCAAATGTAAACCGTATTATGTAGTTGTAGTGTAAATATAATGCATATCGACTGGGCATACAACCGGGCCTCAGACATTAGGTCGGTATTTGCAACATGCTTCAACGGAGCCGGAGCCGGAAGAGAAGAGTTGAATCTAGCTATTCAAGCGGAAATATGCAACCCGACCACAACCGGTCAATGATGCAACCTGAACTACCTGTTCAAATTTCTGGAATTGCTTCCACATTATTTCTATGAAACATTCCCTCGCAACTCAGACATTGCTGAGCTCCGCTACGACAGAACGCAAAGAATAAACCATCCTCAACGTTAAAACTTTCCCATTTTTCCCGAAAACATCACGAAAAAAAAGTCTCACTTTTCAACACGGCATGTATGTTGCCGCATTGCACGCCAGAAATTAATTTCAAATTTGCACTCTAACGAGAAACTCATAAACAGAGTTGCTGCTGTTGCTGATGCTGGAGCCGACGCCGCCATCGTCGACTGCAAACTTGTTCTACACGAGCGCAATTTTTCACTTTTAGTTTCCCGAGCTAAGCAAAAAATCCGCGCTTGAAAGTAATCTTACTTGACGTTCTGGAAGAACACTTGCATTCAATTTCACTCCGTTGAAAAGTTGAGTTAAACCCGAAACTTGAAAATTGATCTTCTTCACTTCTTTCCCAGTTTGTCAGCTTCGGCTCCTGCACGGTTTGGCAAGCGAAGAATATGATACCTATTGGCTTTCAGAGTTGAAGTGGAAGCAGCTTACGAAATGTGAACAAGTTTCCCATTAGGTGCTGTGAATTTACTGGAAATTGTTTGGTTATTATTTCCCAGCGAAGAAAGACGAAAGTTTTAAACTGGCTCCATGAGCTGGGCACAGATTCCCGCTAATTCTCCGGTCACAATTTGCAGGAGTGGCGGAAACAATGTTTCCACACTGAGGCTGAGGCGGCAACTTTTGTGCTTCCGTTCGGAAGTTACCACCTCGAAACAGTCGTTTGGCTTGGGGCGAATGGGGGAAAGGGGGTAGTACTGGACAAGAATGTTGGAGAACTTTTCTTCGGCTTGAGTTCTTCGAATAAGTAAATGCAACGTAAATGTTATCCTGGAGTTGGCCAAGCGTTTTAGAGAACGTAAGGAAAAATCATAATGTTTTTCGATTGAGTTGATTGCTTGGTTAGGTGTTTTTTCCACTTGAAAACAAAGAAAAAATAAGGATAAGCAAATCTTAAAAAAAATATGGAAGATGGTTCCAGGCCGATCTCCAGCTGCGACGTTTATAAAAACAAGTGATTTGTGTGTCAGAGTAAGGAAATGGAATGGAGAATGAAATTGCGCAATGAGCATCTGTTTTGCTTCTTGTTTGTTAAAGATGGCCAACTTCGATGAGCTTTCAAAGATGTGTAAAGGCTGAAAACAAATGAATGTGTATCCATCCAATTTTCTGAGTAATCGATTATATTAAAACGCGATAGTTTTAAGAACGTCAGCGTGCAAAGTTGACATTGCGCTGCGTTGGGGTATAGCATTAACGTAATAAAGGTATAATCTAATTTGAACATATCATAACACATATGTTTGGTTGATAAATGATTCTAATTTAACTAGAAAATGAGAAGAAAGATTTGTAATATCCATATAATGCCAACTAACTTGGAGAACTTTCGAAGAATTCCGAAGAACTTACGAGAAGTTCTGGAGAACTTCCGAGTAGTTCCGGGGAACTTCCGAAAAGTTCCAGAGCAGTTCCGTGATGTTCCGGATAACTTTCGAGAAATTCTGGAGAACATCCGAGGAGTTCCAGAGAATTTAGGAGAAGTTCCGGAAAAACATTCGAAAAGCTCCAGACAACTTTCAAGAAGAACATCCGAGAAGTTCCGGAGAGCATCCGAGAAGTTCCGGAGAGCATCCGAGACGTTCCAGAGAAGTTCCGAGAAGTTCCGGAGAACTTTCGAGAAGTTCCGGAGAACTTTCGAGAAGTTCCGGAGAACATCATAAATTAGGAGGAGTTCCGGAAAAAAATCCGAAAACTTTCGAGTACTTCTGGAGAACTTCCGAGAAGTTCCAGATTTCGAGAAGTTCCGGAGAACATCCGAGAAGTTCTGGAGAACTTCCAATTTTACGGTAGCAGGGCAAGCAGTGGAGAAAGTTGATAGAGTCCAATATCTTGGGAGCAAGATAGCGTCAGACGGCGGAACCAAGAGCGACATAGGTGCATGAATCAAGAAGGCTAGGGCTGCTTTTGCGAGTTTAAGAAATAAATGGAGTTCAAACCAGATAAGTCAACGCACCAAAATCTGAATTTCCAACTCAAACGTGAAATCTGTGCTTGTATAGTGCCAGTGAGACGTGGTGCGTATCAGCGGAGAGTACTGAAAAGCTGCTGGTCTTCATCAACCGGTGCCTGCGGTATGAAATTTGAGTCTGGCGGCCGCACAATTGGATCTCAAATGCTGAGCTCCATCGTCGATGCCAACAGAAACCGATATCAGTGGAAATTCGAGAACGAAAGTGGAGGTGGGTCGGCCACACACTACGAAGAAGCGGAAACGAAATCTGCAAACAAGCGCTGGATTGGAACCCAGCAGGGCATCGCAGCAGACCCCAGGGGTTCGTGGCGTTGGAACCCCAATAAGGAAATAAAGGAAGTCGATCTAAATTCGACCTGGGCCCAGGTTTATTGCTCTCTATTGCTTATTTTGACAGATATGCGCATTTTGTCTACAATGGGCAGACTTCTTCAGTGTCGTGTACTAATACTCGAGATACAGACATCCACTCCTACCAACATCGTCAGGAACCATCGCCACTCACTATTCTATTTGTGTTTAGTATTTCTGATTGTTTGTTTCTATCTGAGATAAACAATAGTTTTTTGATATACTGAGCATGAATTGTTATAACTGAAATAGAATTGGCAATGTTTCACTCCCATCTGAGTAAATATGTTGAATTTTATAGATTTTGCCTCGCTAAATCCAAGTATGGGCTCAGAATTGCTGTAACACGTCCAGTTTTCGAGAAAAATGAGAAACACAAAAATCACAAAAACATGTATTTCCGTCGAAATATGGTTAACCTATTTAACAACTAGACTGTTGGTATTTGGTTTTATGGAATGGACCTCCCACACAGGTCAGATAGATAGTATTTTTACCTACTTTTTTGAACCAAACCCGTGTCCTTTTTTCTTTCCTTCTTTGGCTTAAATTAAATCCCATTTTCCCTCTTTTCAGCCTTACACAAGCATTTTCTTTTCATTCGGAGCTAGCTTTAACAGTGCTACGAACGCGTTGTTGAGATTTTTGTAAAAGTGTCACGAATGTTTCTGAACGATCCGGACACATTTTGTTGTATTTGTGTTATTGGAGAAACATAAGAAACAGCTATTTTTCGGAGAGGAGATTCCCAATCGTGAGTTTCCATTTTGCCAAACCTATGGTGTGGACAAATCCGAGCAATTGTGTCGTATGACGAAAACTCATGGATTCTCCAAAGCGTTGAAGCACAGAATGAAATACCCATCAAATTGCACCCCTAGGCAATGCCGATCCCAGTATCTCCAAATATTGCTGAACGTACTGATGAGTCGGAATCAGAACCAGGTGAATTTGATCAAAAGTTTCAGGATGATCTAGATTTTTTGCCTTTTGAAGAACCACATTCTATAACCCAGGAGGAGCTGAAATCGTTCGAGGTTTGGAGCTATCCAAGACAAAAGCGCAGCTGCTAGCTTCAAATCTAAAGCAGAAGAATGTCCTGGAAAAAGATGTTAAGGTATCATCTTATCGGAAAAGACATTCAGATAACATAACATATTTTTCGATGGACGGGAATCTTGTCTTTGGCAACAATATCGATGGTCTAATAAAAGAATAACATTTAGAGTATCTCGCAACTGACTGGAGGCTCTTCATTGACGCTTCAGGTAAAAATCTTGAAGGCAGTGTTACTGCAAAAAGGTAACAAATATTCGTCAGTGCCAGTTGGGTTTGCTGTACATAAAGGAAACTTATCAAAACATTAAAACACTTCTGGGAAAAAATCAAATACTCAAAGCATCGTTGTTGTATCCATCCCGGCCGGAATCTTACTGACAACTGCAGAACTGAGCGGATGTTAATAATACACTGTAAAGATAAACTGTTAAACAATTGATTAATTTCGGTCAAGTGTGTTAAAAGTTACTTAAGTTTGACCGTATCGCAATAATGTTTAACCTCTTATTCTGTCTACCACCCCTTCCATCTTGGTTTTTGGTTATTATCCTTTCAAAATGAGACAGCCGTTAAGTCTCATTTTTCCCCCAACCAACCACCCGCAAACAAAATTTTGATGTTTTCGTTGCTTTTCATAAATCAACTTTTTTTAAAACTTCATAATAGCCCAGTATTTTTCGATGGGCCTTAGTTTCGGTGCGTTGGGGGGTTTCATGTCCTTGGATACGAAAGTGACCCCGTTGGCTTCGTACCACTCCAGGACAACATTTGAATAGTAGCACGAAGCTAGATCCGGCCAGAAGATCGTAGGGCCCTCGTGTTGCTTCAACAGAGGAAGCAGACGCTTCTGTAGACACTCCTTGAGGTAGATCTCCCCGTTTACAGTCCCGGTAGTCACGAACGGCGCACTCCGTTTGCCACATGAGCAGATCGCTTGCCAAATCATGTATTTCTTGGCAAACTTTGAAAGTTTCTGCTTCCTTACTTCCTCCGGAACATCAAACTTGTGCTGGGCGGTGAAGAACAGTAGCCCCGGAAGCTACCGGAAGTCCACCTTGACGTAAGTCTCATCATCCATGATGAGACAATGAGGCTTCGTCAGCATCTGGGTGTACAGTTTCTGGACCCGTGACTTTCCCACCGTATTTTGCAGTTCGTCACGATTTGGAGCCTTCTGCACTTCCCGGTTCTTGGCTCTCTGAACGAAAGACTTGGAGAGATTCAACTTTTTGGCCACATCCCTGACCGAAGCATTGAGATTCCACCTAACCCCAAGTAGCATTGCCAAGACCATCCCGCTTTATTAAGTTTTATTATTTTATCAAAATAGAAATCAATTTGGTTCTATTATGACACCAAGAGGTGCCAATAGGTTTCAAATTTTAGTCAGATTTATGAAAACCCACACAGCTTGTTTACAACGATTTTAAAACCTTGTTTTCTCAAATTCCTTTTACTCCCCTTAAAGGTTTTATTTCGACCTTTAAAGGTTGACCTCGTAAAATGCTGTTTTGAAATGCCGTTTTAGTACTCATTCATATTATCTTATTTTTTTTTTTTTTAGTTCCTTGATTATCGAGATTTTCAGCCCTGGGCCGGTTCATCTCCCGCCGTAGTCACTCAAATACCTTTTGGGTATTTTTGTAACTTGTCCGGGGTGAGATTCGAACTCGTGACTTTGGCGTGAGAGGTATGGATGTTAACCTCTACGCCGGGGTCATCCCCACTATTCATATTATCTTATTATGATCAGTTGAAAAAGCATTTTAAAACCATTTTGCCCCCAGTAAATGCATTGAACGGCAAATTGGCATTGAGAAAAGTCACCATATGACCGAATAGTTTTATAGTGGTCATCTCGAAGATAAATTGGCCTTATGGCAGAACTGTGATTTTTTTCCAATCGCCATATTGAAATAAAAGAAATAATTGAAATGAGGAAAATTAAATGCACCAATTTTAAGTGTCATACAAATGAACTGTAAATCGGAGACCAATCTCGGCATTTTTTTTGATAACTTTACTGAATTCCATAAATTTTCAAGAAATTCATGATCAATTTATCGAACATACTTGTTTTAGTTTTGTTTTGTTGTTGTGAACTCGCATAATTTCCAAGGTGCATTAATTTTCAGCGCTTATCGTGCCAATACTCACCACAAAATTAAATGCGCATGTGATTTGGAGCATGATACGCTGTAAAAAACTCAATTTGTTCTAGATATTTTGCTATCAAACGAAATTTCCCGCAACACCAGAATTTTTTTCTTGGATAGTATTTACTGCTAAATGAATCAGAATAGCAGAGAATCGAACAAAGCAGAACACCAAAAACCAAACGCGATATCACAGTGAAGTTTGAAATCTGTGGCCATTTGGCCGTATGCTTGTTTTCAAAGTAGCCAATAGGTTTTATGAAGATTTTCAAGTGGTCATTGCATCTATCACTAGAACATATTCAAAATCTTCCTGGTCTTATAAAGGTTTTATTAAATTGTTTTCACAAACATCCATAGAGTGGGCCACTTTTTTTATTACAAATTTTGGCTTTAAAGAAGAATAGAGGAGGTGTTTGTAGACAAAACAGTTTTGAATGTTGTTTTATCAACAAAGCCGGGAGGAGTGCTATACCGCTGGAATAAAACTAAAATTGTTACTTGGGAAACGTTTTTGCGACACGCTTGTGATCCTGATCACTATTAGAACATCCATTCTGACCGCATTTCTCTTTCCGTTCGATGCTCAGAGTTTCGTAGTAACGTTTAATCACACGACTCACCGTTGACTGCACGATTCCGAGTTGTTTTCCGATGTCCCGATGAGAGAGTTGAGGATTTTCCAGGTGTTTGCGCAAAATCCAAATCGCGACGTTGCATTCCGGGTGACGCCATTTTTTCCAATTTCCTAAAAACTGACAGCGATAAAAATACAACAACAGAAAACACTCTAAACTACTTCTACCCAAATTTTCAAGAGAAAATACCCAATGGCTAATTGTCTATAGCGTTTTTCCCGTGTTGCAATTTGATGTGGGACACCCTTTATTTTAACAAAAAATAATTTTCTCTTGACAAAAGAAAAATTTTAGTTCCCCCCCTCCACAACTAAAAAACGGACCAACCCCCAAAACAATTAATACACCGCACACCACTCACAAAAAAAAAAAAAAAAAATTTTTTTTGGGGTTATCCAAAAGCATCCCATAGCGTCCCTCAAGGAATTTTTACAAAACATACCCCTCAAATTTTTTTTTTTGGGCGCCCCCCTGAATAGACGGTCGATTTTGTGAAATTTTTCATTAAAAACTATAAAAAACACACCAAAATAATATACCAAGAGCGCACCCCCCGCACAAATTCCGCGTTGATTTAAACGTACCTCAAAAATTACCATATAAAACGTTCTAAAATATATTATATGTAAAATCTGACATCGGATTCAGGTTTCTGAGAAAACTCTAGCCCTAAATGACCTATAAAACATACTACTTAAGTACATTCTACGCTACTTTATAGTCAAAAATGTATTTTTAATAATACGTTTAAGGAAACGCTCTTGAATGGCTACTTCCTGCTAAGCATTTCGATACCCCTGAATGAAGATAAAAGGCAGGCATGATAAAGATCACTATAAAGCATGTTTTAATCATATAGAGACAATTTGTACAGGTATAGGTTAAACATACGCTATTGGGAAGACATTGTTGATTTTCTATGATAAATATATTTTTTTCTGATTATTTTCATAAAAACGTAGCTACGTGATAATTGTGTGCCCTGCTGAGGACTTTATCTTCTCAACCTATTCCTCAAAGGTCCATAAACAATTTGTATGGGTTAAGATTGAACGTACCTCACGGTATCTGAACTTTATTTAGGGGACATGGTTGATTTTTTATGATAAAAATGCAGGGCACAAAATTATCACGTAGCTACGTATTTATGAAAATAATCAGAAAAAAATAAATTTATCATAGAAAATCAACAATGTCTTCCCAATAACGTATGTTCAACCTATACCTGTACAGATTGTCTCTTTATGATCAAAACATGCTTTATAGTGATCTTTTACATGCCTGCCTTTTATCTAAATTCAGGGGTATACAAAATGCTTAGCAGGAAGTAGCCATTCAAGGGTGTTTCCTTAAACGTATTATTAAAAATACATTTTTGACTATAAAGTAGCGTAGAATTTACTTAAGTAGTATGTTTTATAGGTCATTTAGGGCTAGAGTTTTCTCAGAAACCTGAATTCGAGATCAGATTTTTCATATAATATATTTTAAACAGTTTTATAAAAGTTAGTATGGAAATTTTTGAGGTACGTTTAAATCAAACATCAGATTCGGAAGGTACGCTATTGGTACATTATTTGGTGTAATTTTTATAGCGTTTAATGAAGAATTTCGCAAAATCGACCGTCTATTCAGCAGGGCACCCAAAAACAAGGAATTTGACAGGTATGTACATTCAAAATCCTTGAAGGTACGCTATGATACGCTATTGGTACACCACAAAATACATGCTATTTTTAAATTTTGTGAAAAGTGCCCTGCTGGATGGATTGACATACACCCTAGACTAGTTTTCTTTTGTATTTCAAACGTTAAATGAACAACATCGGTAAGTGAATAAAACGGTCCCGTCTTTTCATTCCTCCGTCCAGATCTATTAATAGTACATATCAGTTTTGTTGCAGAAAACAACGAATAGATTCGTGGGTCCTTCCTACGATTTCGCAATATGAACTGTTTTTTTGATTTTCAGTGTAATAAGATGCTTTACTGATTGCAAACCTTCCCCTTTATCATCAATTATTCCAAGTAGGCTTCGACAAAAATATAATGATCACTCACAGACATTTTGGAGACATATACCTTTGATACTTACGAAACCTTAAGTATGTTCAGGAATGAATTATGGGTTGTATTCTTACCTGAAAAAATAAAAATAAAAATATGTTTGTTAACCCCAAAAACAAAATTATTTTTTATTTTTGTTTTTGTTTTAAAATAAAAAAAAAAAAAATGATATCTTTTTTTCGCTTATATGTATCTCCAGCACACTTTTATATAATTATTATGAATAACAAAAAAAAATAGAAAAAAAAAAAAAAAAAAACATCGAATCCCCCCCCTTTTTTTCCCTAAATTTTTTTACCGAATATAAAAAAGATATTTTAATTTAAAAATTTTGTCATCGATTTTGGTTTTTTAAATTAAAGTTTTATATAGGAAATTTTCTTAGCTCTCGAATGAAGGAACAATAATCTGGCTTAGTAACAGAATTGTTAAGTTACAGCCAATTTAAGACTAACATGTACCAAAACATTAAAAGTTCAATAACTCCGTAAACTTTGAGATTTGGCCATATGCGTAGAACAATTTTTTTCTTCAAATATCATCTTCTATCGCCCCTGAAAATATTTGCACTAAGGAACCGAACACCCTGTAAAAATAACTGTTCATGAACATTGTGGTGACCAGGTGACCTTGTGACAGATAATAAAGAGGCCTACTATATATGAGCGCCTCTAATTAAATACTTGTATAATGATAACGTGAAAGATGATTTCGACAAAGGTTTTTCATAAGGGCCTAACTGACAAACGTAAACAATTGCTTCTTCCTTGAATTTGTTGACATTGGAAACTTGCCTCATTAATCTACCACAGCCATTTCGAAGAACAAGAGTCTTTCTATTCGATAGAATCGGACACTTACATGGGTAGATTTTGTAATACGAGAAATTTGCGGAACAAGTCATTGTTTCAGTTTGTCAGTTAGGCCCTAATGAAAAATCTTTGTCGATTTGATACTACTACCGTTTTGTTTATCCTTTGAAAGATACTACAGTATGCAAATTTCGCCAGTGTCTCGTAGTAATTGTCGACTAGTCTCCTGTTGACTTCGTAAAGTACCCACGAAGGAACCTTCTGATAATTGAATCCGCAAAACAAAAAAATTTACAGTATTTTCAACTTGTTTAATGCAAGCTGTGTTGCTTAGGAACCGTGGTCCGAATCCAAGCAAGCCTTCAACTTTATCACATTGTTGACAACGGTTAATAAGTATTCTTTTATCACCAATGAAAAGCTTCCCATTTCTACCAACCAGCTGGACCGGAAATTCTCCCCGTGGGACTTTCCGTGCATAACAGTCAGTTTCCCTCGCTGGAGCATGTAAATGGAGAATTAAAACCTTCCCCAGCAATGGCAGTAGCAGCACCAACTATATAAATCAAGAAATCTACCCAAAGCTTTTCCCCCGTTTCGTTGCTGATGCCAACCCGAACAGTGGTGGGTGTTTTTTCTGCATACATTTGAAACCGTTTCTGAAGACAGCCTTCGTTCCGAGCCCTTGTCTGATTCATCAGCCGAGCTTAGTAGTAATAAAATATACCACCGCCTCCATCTCCACCACAAAGTGGCAGGCAGCCAGACGAGCGAGCAAACTTAGTCCTCTTCGGTGTAGTAAATAATTTGTATGGTACGCAATTGCAGGAGCTTCACCGCCCCGGAGTAAAACAACCGAACGCATGCATCCTTTTCCTCATCCTCGGGCAAACAAACCGTGAAGTAATTGAATAACCAAGATGGTATGTCGGTAGAAAACTCCGGAAGAAGATGAAAAATATACTGGAAATCTTTCCCCAGGGAAAGTCGAGAAGACTCGTTTTACGTTTCCTTTCACCGCCGTTGGTGCGTAACGAGTCCTGTGTGTTTTTATAGGAAGCAGTAATTCTGTAATGGGAAACCAAGCTCCGCTCTCCGGTTCCGACATTCCACCGAGCATTGTTGGTGAGGGTGAATTTTTCAATTTTCTGCCATGTTTTGACAGTTTGTTTAAACGAAACAATTACAGTGTGGTAGTGCTTTGGACTTTGGTAATACCGGGGATTTTACCTCACAACTGAATCTAGACTGTTGAAGTTCAATGTTTTCGTCAAAGCTATTGACACATCTTAAAACAATCAAGGATATCTCAACATCTTATTCAAAACGATATATCTGGTCTTTTAAACAAAGAGGGGAAGAAAGATTCAAACGTTAAATTCTTGAAACCCTTAGCACATCCTCGAAAATTGGCATCACCATCATGTTAGGGAAATGTTATTCCTTGTGTTGGTGATGCTAGTTTGCGTGAAAGTGCTTTAACTTTTGAATCTTTCTTCCTTCTTTAGTTTACTCAATCAGATACGTCGTTTTGAATAAGTTGTCGAGATATAATTGAAGAGCCTTGTCTTGTGGATATTGTGTTCAAATGTTCAAACATTTTTGACAACTGACAATTAACTTCGGTAAACAGTAGGCAGTAGGCTATGCGATTTAAGATTCATCAATGTTCCTCACAGGCACTTTTGTTTTGCCAGCTCTTGAACTGTGCAAGTATGTAAACGTCACACACAAGTAAAAACACTATGCGCGGCTTCATGTCTTTTTCGATTTTGCCAGTGTGAAACTGGGTTCGCCCTAGGTCTGCCCTAACAGCTGTCAAAACGGTTTTTATTCAATCGGGTTGGATCTGTATCCTATAATAATCTTTTTCAAATCCAATCCAAATCCAATCCAAATCCAATCCAAATCCAATCCAAATCCAATCCAAATCCAATCCAAATCCAATCCAAATCCAATCCAAATCCAATCCAAATCCAATCCAAATCCAATCCAAATCCAATCCAAATCCAATCCAAATCCAATCCAAATCCAATCCAAATCCAATCCAAATCCAATCCAAATCCAATCCAAATCCAATCCAATCCAATCCAAATCCAATCCAAATCCAATCCAAATCCAATCCAACCAAATCCAATCCAAATCCAATCCAAATCCAATCCAAATCCAATCCAAATCCAATCCAAATCCAATCCAAATCCAATCCAAATCCAATCCAAATCCAATCCAAATCCAATCCAAATCCAATCCAAATCCAATCCAAATCCAATCCAAATCCAATCCAAATCCAATCCAAATCCAATCCAAATCCAATCCAAATCCAATCCAAATCCAATCCAAATCCAATCCAAATCCAATCCAAATCCAATCCAAATCCAATCCAAATCCAATCCAAATCCAATCCAAATCCAATCCAAATCCAATCCAAATCCAATCCAAATCCAATCCAAATCCAATCCAAATCCAATCCAAATCCAATCCAAATCCAATCCAAATCCAATCCAACCAAATCCAATCCAAATCCAATCCAAATCCAATCCAAATCCAATCCAAATCCAATCCAAATCCAAATCCAATCCAAATCCAATCCAAATCCAATCCAAATCCAATCCAAATCCAATCCAAATCCAATCCAAATCCAATCCAAATCCAATCCAAATCTAATCCAAATTCAAAAACTCAAAAAAATGCAACACTTTCACAACAATTTCGTCATAATCGTGTCAAGTGGTTATCGAGATGGCTTCCAAGCAAGAAGCGCAGTCGTGGAAAATCCAGGCCAGTCCCACAGGTGGATCACGAAACATTTGGGAATCGACAACTCGACCATGTTTCGTCTGGTAAAATCGTTCAAGGAGACCCAGACGACCCAGCGGCGAGCTGGCAGCGGAAGAAAAGCGAAGACGATCGACCCCGTGAACGCAAGGAAGATGAGGGATTACTTCAAGCGCAATCCGAACCATTCGATTCGGGACGTGCCCAAGAAGGTAAATTTTTCCGTCTGGCTTGTCCAGCAGACAATTAAGCGGGCTGGATTTCATATCTTCAAGGTAAGGAAGGCGCCTAACCGAACCGATAAACATAATACGGTGGCCAAATTCCACACAAGGAAGCTGTACCACGAGTGGTTGGTGCAGCCGTAATAGACGACGAGACGCACATTGAAGCCACTCTGGCCTGAAGTTTTTTCGTAGGAAAGTTCCGGCTGGATGTTCCGGAGAAGTTCCGGAAGAAGTAGGCCGACAAATTTGCCAAGAAGTAGTTGATGTGGTAGGCGATCTGTGTGTGTGGCAAATTCAGCAAGCCGTACATAATGACCGCCATCAATGGCCAAATATATAGAAAAGAATGCCTTCAGAAGCACCTGCTGTCCTACCTCCCAACCCACGTAGCTGACACTCTGTTTTGGCCGGATCTGGCATCGTGCCATAACGTGAAACTGGTGATGGAGTGGTACGAAGCCAACGATGTTGTTTTTGTCCCGAAGGAGGCAAATCCGGCAAACTCGCCAGAACCTCACACAATAGGAAAATTCTGGGCGATTATGAAGGACAAGCTCCGGAAGCAGAGAATGTCTTCAAAAACGACAAAGATTTGGAGAAAGAGTGAATGAAAGTATTTAAGAAAGATGGCGCAAGTGGTGCACAGGATTTGATGGGTAGAGTTTAGTCCAAGGTGCGGGCATTTAGCCGAGGAGAGGAGGTTGAATAAACCAACTTTGCAAAAACAAAGCTTTAGACTGTTCTGAAAAATATAAATAAACGTTCTTTTTCAAATAATCGAGACCATACTGTGAGTTTTGATTATTCTATTCTTAAACATATGTTTTTTTCCAACTTCATTTAAATTTGCTTGATTTTTCGTAGGGTAGGCGAGTTCTCTAACTTTTCCCTTAACACTACTCATAAGCTTCTGCACAGTGCTTTCTCCTACCACTTTGGCCAATTTTGACGTCTGTGTTTTCAATACTGGGGTACACGTTTAAATTGCGAAAATTTGGTGCGTCGCGAAAAATATATAGGTCTTTCCGCGATTGATTTCCAAAATGTTTGCACCAATCGATCGGGACATTTTCTACGCTTCGATTTCAATATTTAAAACTATTGATTTTTATCATTCAACTATTGAAATTAACGCAAATATAAGGTGATGTCTTATAATGCCGATTTTTCAGAGTAAATTCACAGACTTGAAATTTAAGTAAGGAACGTCTCACATGCAGCAGTGCACGATATAAAAGGGGGACACCTTCAAATTTTCTTCATTCGCTCGGAAGCCATGGAGCTGTGCAGAGCGGCAATCGGCCAGTACTGCTCTGGCAGCTGGCGGTTGCTAGTACACTGCCGGAGGGCAGCGGCTGTCGCTAGCGAGTGGCTGACTGGACAGCCATTTTTAATGCAGTCGTGTGCTATGCCAAGCTCGTGGCAAATTTATCAAGTTTGGAGGGAAACATGTATGATCCAGTTGCTAGTCATATAACGATATGGTTTACATTTATATGTATAGATTTAGATGATTTAGATTTAGATGATTTCAAAATATATATGTAGATGGTATATTATAGATAAATATATAGACGTATATGGTCATGATAGTGATATATTTGTAGATTATATCGATATATATGTAGATGATACAAATGTATTTGATGATGATATTGATATGTTTGAAGATGATATCGATATATATGTAGATGATGTAGATAAGAAGCAACGTTGAGTGTTAAAAATCCGCAATCACTATGTCTGTATAGACAAAACGGCATTTTTCGGGGTAGAACCATCTGTGTTTATTTATTTATTTATTTATTTATTTCGTCAACCGATCGTAAACTACATAAATATTTACGCTTAGTTCTATCTTCTGAACGATCGCCTAGAAATACAATAACGTCTTAGGTTACTACGTGACATTGTTAACTCAATTGATTCACAATGCAGATTATAGAGAGACATCATTCGGTTAATTGGTCCAAATTTCGCATAGTTTGTCCGATTGGTATTTAACGCAAACAAGTTCCGATTCCTCAAGTGCCACGAGGGGCTGTAGAAATTTAGACTACATAATTAGTTAGGGGTGGAAATGCGATGTGATACAATATCGTTAACAAAAGAGATCATGGCAAATTCTCTTCGTTCTTTAAGAGTTTGAATGTCAATAAGCATACATCGTGCTTCATAAGATGGAAGTGGAAATACTGTCCAGCCTAATCTACGGGGAGCATACAAGAGAAACTGTTGTTGTACTGATTCCAATCGTTCTTCATGTGTTTTCATAAAAGGAGACCATATGACACTACAATACTCTAGAATAGACCTGACATATGCAACGTACAATGTTTTTATCGTATATGGGTCATGAAAGTTTTGACCAAAACGTTTAATGAAACCTAGCATATTGGTTGCTTTATGGATAATTGTGTTGTAATGGTCGATAAAATTAAGCTTAGAATCTACAATAACACCTAAATGTCTGACTCTCTCGCATTTTCCTACAATTTCAGTTCCTCAAGAAACAGTAATTTGTGGTGTATTTCGTTTTCTACTGAGAGTAAATAAGTTGCATTACTTAACATTTATTTCTAGTAAGCTTTTTTTGCACCATATGTCAAATAATAATATTTCGTTTTGATAAGTTACATGATCTTGGTCATTCTTAATTTCCATAAATAGTTTCATGTCGTCTGCATAGATGAGAATTCTGACCTGCTTAAAAATGTAAGAAATATCATTGACAAACAAAATAAAAACTAGAGGCCCTAGATGCGAGCCTTGGGGAACTCCAGATAATACATGAACAGGGTGTGACTTTTCCCATTAAAGCTGACTACCTGTTGTCGATTTATTAAATACGAATGTACCCATTTAAGAAATTGATCCTCAAGTCCTATTTTTCCTAACTTGTAGAGTAACAGAAGAATGTCAATACGGTCAAAGGCCTTGCTAAAATCAGTGTACAGCGCTTCGACATGGCTACCGTTGTCCATTGCGTTTAATGAATAGTTCACGAATTCTAACAAGTTTGTGACAGTTGAGCGTCCTTTGAAAAATCCATGCTGCGAATTTGTTATAACATTTTGTACTTGGCTAAACAGTTTTCTATTGACGATAGCTTCAAAAAGCTTTGGGAAGCTAGGCATAATAGCAATTCCACGGTAATTGCGAATATCGGATTTTTTTTTTCCTGACATTAAATAGGTATTAAGTATGAGTTTGTCCAAATTTGAGCGAACTGACCTGAACCAATTGACAAATTAAGGAGCCAAAATAAAGGCGAAATTAGCTCAAATGCAAGGTTTTTCATATATGCTGGAGGGATTCCATCGGGTCCCGCACCTTTCGCAGCATCAAGATTATTCAAACCAGCAAGAATGTCTTGAACATGTACCTGACTAACTCTTATGTCATTTGAAGATGCAGGAAAGAATGAAAAATAATCTAGATCGCGATCATCATCCGAAAATGACGTGTAAATTTCTTGGAAAACTTTGCAAACAAGTCACAAATCTCACCAGGGCTTCCAGCGTTTTTTGTCATCAAGATGCATTTTTGAAGGGAAGTTGTTTGATTTTAATTTTGTTCTGACATACTTGAAAATTTTTTTTGGGACATGATTTGATTTCGCTCTCTGTTCTGAAATTATAATCTTCCAATTTGGAACTGATGGCTGAATTTAGCTGATCACAGATATTCAGATAATTTTGCAGATTGAAACTAGAGTTATATTTTTTGTAAGTTTTGTGAGCCTTTTGCTTCCGATTGTTTAAATTAATGATATTCCTGTTGAACCATATTGGATATTTGGAGTTATATCTGCGTCTTTTTCTTTTAAGAGGTGCGTTCTCATTAATTAATTAAAATAAAAACCTGTAGAAGACATCAACAGCGCTTTCAATATGTACTTCATTTCGTATAATTGACTGCCAGTTGATTGAATGCAGCTTAATTTTTATGTTCTCGTAATTAGTTTTGTTGTAATCAAATATTTCCTCATATTAATAGTCGTAGAGCCGTGAATTGTTATGTTCGTTTTTCCATAAGGGTGTCATTAACACAAATTCCTCATGAATGTTTGTCAGCAAAACATCTAAATGACAATTTTGCTGATTTTTTACATGATTAATTTGGTTAAATCCAAGGCTGGCAATTTTTGTCAAAAATTAACCGTAATATTGTCCCCAACGACTGGAAGCAGAATACCTTCATTTTCTACGTCAGAAATGAAGTCCGCATTGCGTTGATTGAAATCGCCATATACATGAAGTTTGATCTCAGGAGCAAGGTCAGAGAAAATTTCTTCAGCATTTTGAAAAAATGCTTCGTATGTGTTCTTGTTAGCATGATCAGGTGGGAAATAAACAGATACAAACACATGCATTTCACCAGCTATTTGTGCTTTAACCCACACATGTTCAAACTCCTTAAATTTGGTAGAGGGAATTAGTTCAGAATTAAATTTAGATGAAATCGCAATGAGGACACCACCTCCAGACCTCCTTTGTGCCATTTGATGGTTCCGGTCGTCTCTGAATACACAAAAATCATTCCCAAACATTTCTTCACTTTTAATGCTCTCATTTCAACTAGTTTCTGTACCTAATATGATAGAAAAAGAGGAACTCATTAAATTTTTATAAATTGTTTTCATCTTGGATGAGCTTTTCATACGATTAAAGTTCTGACAATATATCATCACTTCAGTTGCATTAGAGTGTGAAGAAAGATTTAAGAACTTGTCAGTACTATTAGAATTACTTAATTCAAAACATTCTACCTGTTCAGAGTGCGTCAGATCTGTTGAAAACCCGTAGGTTGGCAAGAACACGATGAAGAATGGTTTGAAAATGATGTCCTTAACACCGGCCGGAAGGTCCAATTTGAGGATGAAGTTGGGCATTCTTGACTTAAATGCTGTTTACCGCCCTGGTTCCCAAATTTCGACGAATGTCAGTAACTATTAAATGATGTATTTCACACAAAAAGATCTCTTCCGGGCTACTATTCAGATTTCGAAAGAGTGTTATACTGAATTATTATAAGAGTTTGCTCATTGTATCCGACACCTACCTACCTATGACACCTACCTAATTCGGGGATCCTGGAAAATCCTGAATTTCGCACAAGTTGTGTTCGATAAATACCAAATATTAAATTCTTAAAATCATGTTACGGTATAGAAAATAACTCAGGGTCGTTAAAAGTTTATTTGCCTTTTGAAATCGCAGCCCGCTGGTTGCCGGCATGTTATGATTTCCCTATTAGAGACATAATTTTATTATAACAAGTTGTTCAATGTCGGTAATGA